>JAQGAC010000164.1:0-38828 GCA_034696585.1 Isotomurus maculatus
AACTGGACTTGACCTGAGGATCATTTTATCTCTTTGCCGTTAAGCTTTAGACCCTCTAGATCGCGCGCTAGAAGCGGTCAAAATCGCGATTTAGATGGGCTTTCGTAATGTTATCAATTGGTCAGCGCGATAGCTTGTCTTTTGTTCCATAGCAACCAAGTACTTGGGCCGTTGAGAAAGCGATAACATTACAAAACCCTATCTAAATCGCGATTTTGACCGCTTCTAGCGCGCGATCTAGAGGGTCTAAGGCTTAACGGCAAAAAGATAAAATGATCCTCAGGTCAAGTCCAGTTTTCATAAAAATTTTCAGGAAATTTCACCGAAAGCCAGTTTAGGTAAGATAAGTGCAATCTCCTTTTTTCTGGTTAGCGGATCCTCCCGGGATGGGAAAGTCCACAGTCACAACATACCTCGAGGAGAAGTGGAGACAGTTGTTGCCCTCCTGGCGAATCATTGTTCGCCTCAACCTCAATTTCGCCCAACATTACCTCCAGACCGAAATCGACAACCAAATAAACGCGGATCTGAGTCTGGAGATGTTTCTTAAGAGGTTCGTTCCTTTCCTTCCAATCGAATTGCTTTCTCGCTTAATTGAAAGTCCAGTTAAAGTGATCGTCCTCCTCGATGGGCTGGACGAGGTTTCACCTGAACACAGACGGGTGATGATCCGCATTCTGCACTCGCTCCTTCTTTCCCCAAAGAGAGCCTATGACAGAAAATTCCGGAATAACTTTCTTCGGCGTCCTGTGTCGGTCGATTCGTTTCAGCTTGAAAAGGTTTTTCTTACCACGAGGCCACATCTGCGGGGTGTACTTGAGTATGAGCTTGGGGTAACCGCCCATTCCCTCCTCCCTCTGACTTCGGGCGAACAGATTACATTTCTTTTACAAGAAATCCCCAAATTGTCTCAAACGAAAGCAGAAACAGCTCTGAATTCACTACATTCCCCCTCGCGTTCTTTAATGGGGAACCCATTGATGCTTTTCTTGTTCGCACAGCTTGTGAAAATACAAATGAAACAGTTCACAGGGTTCAATGATCTCTTTCAACTGTACGGACGTTCTGTTGAGGCCGTTCATTGGTTACATGTCGTGGAAAAGGAAAACGCTGACCCAGATAACTTTCAAACGGGACTCCGAGTTCGAAACCATCTTGAGCAGAGTCTTCCTTTTTACTACGCTGTCGCAATTGCAGACATGAAACCTCGGGATGCTAAGATTTGGCCAGTAGTTGGGGAACTACCGGAGGGGGTAAAGAGGGAGGAGCTCCTCAGTTTCGGACTCCTCACTTCTAGCTCACCAGGAAATCTCCAATTTCTCCGCAAAAGCTTTTCAGAGTTCTTTTATGCCCATTTCTTAACCAAGCCCTCCACACCAGTCCTTCAGAAGGACGTACTTTTTAGACAAATATTTTTGTTTCCATCAGAATTCAAAAATGTCGAGGAGTTTCTAATATGTGCGTTGAAGGAAAGAGGAAATGAGTTCCCTGCGCAGAGACTCCTATTCCTTTCAATGGAATGGTTTTCCCAGTCCCAATCCAAGTTTCAAGTTCTACGGGGATTTGTCAGCGGACGTCTATTTCCCTTACTCGGAGATGAAATCCTGTCACTCTCAGTTGACATTTACGATCCCAGTGTCATTGAAATCCTTATAGAATCTTCCCTGTTGCCATACAACAGTAACGTTCCTCAGTTGTTGAGATGGTTGTCTCAAAGGGATAGCAATTGGACCCGTCAAAGTTTGCTTGGCTTGCCTGCTTCCCAAACAGCGCAAAAGTTGAGCGACAGGAAGGCGTGCCTTGTGATTGTGCTCCTTTGCTTTGACAAAGAAAGCATTGCGCGCTCTCTAACAGAGGAGGAGATTCGCAGTGCGCTCATAGCTTGTGACAAACTGGTAGAAGTTGTTAGCTACCTTTCGATTTCCTCACAGAAATGTCGACAGCTTGTGGCTAGTCAAATGGGTAAAGAAGATTTAAGAAAGTCGATGATGACGAAGATTTCAATAGAAGCGTCTATTCAGTGGAGGGATTCAGCTTGGTGGATGGCTGAGGTTCTTACGAAGGATGAAATTCTATCCCTTCTCACTGAAGATTCTTCTCGGGTTACTGACCTCGTAGGAAGTGATCCTGTATCGGTGGTGGAGGTCTGGGGGGAAGAATTTCTTGGTGATCTTTTGAATTTTCGCTTTAAGTTTGAGCAAACTGTTGAGGGGACTCAGTTGGCCAATTTCGTTTTACAGGGTTGGAAGTCAAAGCGAAAGACTGTTTTTGAAGGAACAGGGCAGTATTTTGCTTTGACCTATTTATGGAGACGCCTGCTGGAAGTAGAAGATGGTGTCACTGTCCTCAGGGAGGTTCTGTTGCGGAGTCAGGATTCTCATCTTTTCAACGTAATCGAGGGATATGTAATCCAGTTGTGCAATGAAAATGTCCTTAAATATTATAGTCGTAATCCTATTGAGAAGGTTGTGCGTTTTGTGAATGGAAGCTCAGTGTGGGGTGCTTTCGACACACTTCCTATTGAGTTTCTGCCGTTCGTTATTCGCTATGGCAGTCTGCAAGACGTAAAAAGTATCTTCCCCCCACTTGAAGGCGTCGATCACCGTCAATACAAGTCACTGAACAAAGCACTGTTTTTATCACTTGTTACAGACAAAACCGACAATTCTTTCAAATATGTTGCCTCTCTTATCAAAACATGGTTACCTCATGAAGACATTTTTTCATACTTGTTCCACGTAAACGTCGCAGTCCTCAGAGAATTTGCCACGAACTACAACTTTTCACAACGCGACGGAAATTTGCCCTTTGTGTCCGAAGTTTCGACCTCATGGGACGGATATGCTTCTGAAAAAATTTCCGATTCCTCTTCTACGTATGCAGTGTTCATGAGTAAATCGGCGACATGCAATAAAGTAGAAGATAGGAAGGACCTTCTTGTTGAGAAGGGTGGTGTTGGGCTTCGGAACTCCAGCAGGCGCGAGGTCTTAGACCTTAGGAATACCGCCTTGAAATCGTTGTTGCTTAGTGGAGTAGTTACTGATAGTTTTCAAAGAAGTGAACGAGGTCATTTGCTTTGTAAATGTCGACTTCAAACTCTGCTTTCATTTTTTCGCGTCAAAAATGGAACAGACTTCTCCTGGGCAGACAATAGGCCAACTGTTAGAGGCTTGACTAGAGTCATCGTAGAAATCCGCCTTTGTTGCTCAAATGATGAAGCCCCGAAGGAGTGCTCAGATGCGATAGACCTAATTTCTTCTCACGAGGAACAGCTCCGAGGATTTGGTATTAGAAGTTTGGGTCAGTTGATAGAGCGATGTCCACCATATCGTACAATGAGGGAATGGTTGTTTGTCCTTGAGACTCTTCTCATCGTAGAAAAACAACCCACGTCTTTTATCGAGAGTAAATTCTTTTTAAAAAAAGAATTTGAAAACCCGGTGTCACCCCTCCTTCTGCTGTACTTTGCCCTTTTCAGAAAGATGCTGACTCGTGATATTGTTGAGGATTGTGGCTGGTGGCCAATCGCTTCCCGTCTCCATTTTTACAGACCCCCAAACGGCAACCCGGATAAAATATATTCAAATGATCTTGAATTCGCAAGTTTAGATAGGTCAACTCGATACGTTGTAGAATCAGATCCTGTAATCTTTGCAGTGTGTTTTGAAAGTCTGAAGTTCCTTGAGGAAGTCGCCTGGCCGAGTATCCTCAGTTTCAAATTTAAGGATGGGCAGACTTTCGCCCAATACGCAATAAAAGAATTAGGGGAAAACCACGAAGTCACAAGATTTCTCCAAGTGAAGTTCCGTCTTCCATTCTATTCCAAATCAAATTTGAACACTATTTCAACTATTTCTCCCCGAACTGTAGTTGACGAGAAGAAACCCTAATTTTTCCTATAAACTACTTCATAGCAAGTAATTTGTTCCTAGCACCTTCTTTTATTGTAACAAAATCTCAATTTCCAGCCACTTATTGTCTTTTCTTATGCTTTGATCTTCTTCTTCACTATATTCCTTGGATAGCCATGCAAAATACAGAGCACAAGGGAGCATTCAAACAGCCTACGTTCTGATCGTATGTTATCGTAAAACCAGCATGACAGCGCCTTTCTCTACCACGATATTATAAGACGTCTACTTAATTTAAAATGGTAGCCTCTTTTCTAACCGTATTGACTTTTGATACTTTTGGAAAAACACGATCCATCCCCCAAAAAAGCCTGCGGAAATCCACTGACGCCCAACTCCTAGAATATTTGAAGACCTTACTCTACATGTATTACTAGAACTTAAAATTTGCTGTCAAGTGCAACCGTAAAGCTTCAAAATGTCAGTCCACGTATGGTACGACAACTTTCCAAATGTGTTCCTAAACTGATCCATTGAAGCAATGAATCACAATTTGATTGGGATTATTGTGATATGGTATGATCTAATTAGAGTGTGACCCATACCACTTAATCACGGTTTCCGTCTCGGTGATTTACCAATGGGATTTAAGTTAAATTGCACTTTTTGAACCAAAGTTGGAAATCACAGTTTCAACATTGCTCTCCAGAGTCGAAGTAGGAAAACACGGAATGAACTTCGATTTCGCAAAAAATAGTTAGCACTATCCGCGTCCCGGAGTCACAGTAAGTTCACAATTCACAAACGCACATACAGAAGACTCAGATAAGGTTACTGATGACGTGGTCACTGAGAATCATTTTAGATTACTAGTTCACTTTCTTCTCATGCATTAGACATAATATTTTAAAATACAATTTTCCTCGCGCCCAAACCCTCAGTCAAATACCCCAGACCTCAAAGCTTCAAAAGCATAAAAATTATTGCCCTCGAAAATGTTATTCCCTAATCGAATAGACAACCTTCCGAATAAGTTAATTAAATTTTATTAGTTTCTCGGAGCTTTAACTACGTTTTTGTTTCCCATCGGTGTATCCATATTCGCAAATTCATTAATATAGATAAAGAGAATATGCTGTAGCTGAACTGCAGGTAAATAATGCCTTGTTATCGAATTGGCTCAGTAATTTTCTCTGTATAACTCTAAAACAAATCACGGCATGGCCGAATTTACTTGTCTTGGTAAATTGATTGAAAGCTTTTGATTAAGTCAGTGTTATTGTTAGTGGCCTTCATGAACAGTGTCTTTGAACCATGCATCCAGAAAATGTATGACCGCAAAAGTTTCCCCCTGGCGACCTTAGGTGGAATTAATTAATCAAGAGCATCATTTTCTCAGAATGTACTCAAATGTAGTTTAGAAATTACAAGGTACAAAGAAGTTAGAAGTAATGTAATCCTGAGTAAAAACGTACCGTGCATTAAAATCTGTAAAATAATTGCCAATAATTACAACAAAACTATACTGTTATTTTATAAATCTTCACTTCGTTTAGGCGTTGAGCTGTATGAATAAAGACGTGTAGAGCTCTTTACTCACGAATATCGAGTAACTGCTGGTATAAATATGCACACAAAAATAAACAGCTCGTAGTTATGCTCAGAGTCATGGAGAAAATCCTCATCCATATATTTGGGTATATCCAACAGGATTCAAGTTTGGAATTAACTACCAGCCACCCACCGTCGTTGCAGGCGGAGACCTTGCGAAGGTCCAACGCGCTGCTTGCATGTTGAGCAACGCGATTGCTGTCACGGAGGCCTGGGTACCTTTCGACCACAACTTCAACCTGATGATATCTCCCTATCCCTTTAACGCTAATTTGGGTGGGACTGCGTGTGCGTACGCAATGCAGAATTGCGTCCACTGGTACGTCGGAGAGGGAATGGAGCTGGGTGAGTTCTCCTAGGCGCGAGTTTCAGGCGTATTTGGCAGCCCTGGAGAAGGACTACGGGGATGTCAGCCTGGGCACCGTCGAGGGAGAAGGCGAGGGTGGAGAGAAGCCACTAAACTCCCACCCTCTACATGCTAGCCACACTATGATGTCCTTCCCCAAAGCTACGCTGTTTTCACTAAAACATTCTCATCTTTTGTACTCACGGTTCGTTTGTAGTTTGCTTTGCTTTGCAAGAAAACAATCGATTGTCTGCTTATGTGGGGGCTGAGAGTGTCAGGCTGCGTTGTTGATATGTCCCACTCCCCCTTTAGGATTCTAAACTTATATACACTTCAAGTCCCATCCAAATCGAATATAAAGAATCGATTAGGAATGTAATGTTTCTCTCTTTCCACCTGTCCGTCACAGTTCCATGCCGATTTGCCTCCTGTACACTTGTGCCACATTCACAAACTAGGACCCTTGGTTAATTTCGAATGACCTGTCAATTTGATCTAAATGATTGATTCTAAAAATTCTACTGGTCCAAATTATAAAATGATTTCTATCTGATATTGTTTGGTTGCCATTATATGACCCAATAATACCAACAAATCCACCACAGTGCACAGGTTCCAGTCTCAACTTAAAAAGAAGTTTTACAATCCTACAGATCGTGAAGCTCAGCAAGGCAAACAATGAATCCTCAAATCCGAGGTTGCATTGTAAAAATATACTCAACACTGTAAAAGCACCATTAAGGATTTTTTTATTATTGATCGTTGTCACAAACAATCTATATAAATTTTTCAATTAAGTTTACACAGACATTCATATAATACTCTAATTAACATATTGTTTGTTTATGATTAAAGTTTCTGACATTGTTTTTTGAAAAATTCGTTTGCGCGTTGTATCTTTTTAAACAAATTTCCCCCAGACACAATAAAATGGACCCAAATATGAGAACCATAAATGCAACGAAAACATTCAGGATTGTCTTGAATTGTATTGAAGATGGCTCATCTCCCGATGTAAACCTTGAAAAGTTGTGCATTCTTCTTCTATGCAGCAACCAAGCTTGGCTCCAAAATACTTCGCGCCACAACTTAAGGATTCCGAATTTTGCAAACCTATTCGATGAAATTTCCATCTGGACTCCTAAGGAATTTGCTACTATCAGATACCAAATTTGACGAAATGGTTGTTTTGTTGTGAAGAAACAATCGCATTCAGAATTAACGTTGTTCATATAGTCCTTCGTATTCTCTTTTGTAAATGGTAGAAATCCATGTAACACTGCGTACTTTTTTGATAAGTTACCCATGTCCGAATAAACGACATCCCATGAATCTTCAAGGTAATTGAAGTCACAAATTTTGTCAGAAGGAAATTCTGGTCTGTGTGACTTTTCCACAGACTGCTCTAAAGCAGTGCAATAATTCTTGACGTAAATCAGTTTTTTTGAATTTGACCCACCAAGATTGAATATTGTAACCTGATAGCCTTTAAGGAGTAAGGTCGTTAAGTTCTTAATAACCTTTGGAGGTTCGCTGACTATCATATCAACCTTCCATTCCAGCCGGTACATCCAAAAAATGAAAATCAATCCGAAGTAAAATATTAGAGTAAATACTGTATGGACATAAGGACATTGATCCATACACATCTTTAGAACGGAGAAAGCAAAGCGTAAACTACTTGTTACGGAATACCTTAAGCCTGATTCGTCACACTTTGATCCTGCAATCACAACCCTTAAAGTGGTTAAAATTAGGAGGAAAACCCAAATATTTCGTGGGAAATTGGAGACAAGATTTGTGAAGGATACATTAAGCGCAGCTTTTGCTTGACAGTAAGATAATTCAAATGCAGCTTCGGCGATGCTGGGATTTTTACTAGTTCCCCCAAACTTAGGGAATCTCATAACATTCATTTCAACGTAACCTGAATGTGCGGGGCTATAAGGAGGCATGATAATTTGCCCCGAAAAGTTGTGATGACTCTGCAAATTATGAAAAAAAAGGTCCCATGTGTTGCAAACCATTTTATTGCCCATCTTACTACCCATATATCTCATTTTCAAACAAACTGGATACTGCAGTGGTTTTCCACTGGTTACCAACACAGGAACATCAAAAAAGCCTGTCGCAGCCTTTGGATGGAACTGTGTGAAGATTATTTTCTCCAAGTCACCCGAGCTAACTATCACGAAGGCTCTCCTCTCATAGTACCATCGGTTTGGGAAAACGTTGTTTGTTGTATTGATAATGTGAAAAAACAGTTTCACATTTGATTGACGAGATATCACAAAATCCCTTACACCTTCGATTTTAGTCACAACAGTAAAAGTGGAAAACATGCTAGTCCTCCAGATGTAGGCACTCTTCGCATTATATCCATTGTAATCATGCTTGATAATATAACGGGTTTGTTTTGTTATTAAGTCAAGAAATAACACATTAAGTGTACATTCTTCATAAAAATCAACAGACGGTTGCGTTAGCTCAACAGATTTTTGGTCTCCTCTTAATGAGGATATTGTGAACAAAACGTTTCCTTTGTTATTCAAAATCAATTCTTCAAATGCGCTTTTCAAAGACCCAGTAATTGTAAAATCGTAAACATGAACGGTGCACATTTCAGAGTTATTTGGATGAGGTATAATTAACTCTTCTGCTTTCAGTTCAATTGCATACAAAGTTAAAAAAAGTTCCCAGAATTGCAATAAAAATTTCACAAGTTCCATTATAATTCCTAATATGCTTACTGTTCTACTTAATAAAATAGTTTCGATTGTATTTCAATGCGAATGGGAAAATAAACTGAAACCTGAACATTTTCTTGCGACAGTTTGTAGTCCTTAAATTTCAATCAATTCTTCTCTGAACAACTTTCTTGATCCAATTCTCATTTGTTTGAGAGAAATATTTCGTGGAGCTGCTTCCTGTGTACTACAAGGTAAAGCCGATAAAGGTAATTATCATCAAACTATACACGATAACACACTTATTAGCTTTTCATTCCAGAAACCATAATAGGCAGGTTGGCCAAATTAATATCTTTCCCAAGGAAGGCTTGCCTAAACCAAACGTAATCACACCAATTATAAGCAGTTCTACCGATTTGTCGCTTTGGCAAAGTCTCCTTTCTAATCAATACTTTCTGGACACAAGAATATGAAAAACAAAATATAGTTCGATATTCGTGCTTTGAAAGTGTGTTTGATTAATGTATTGACTAATCATAATACGCAGAAATTAGATTTTGTTTAGGATATAATAGAATTTTTTAATGCTAAAACATTCCACATATGCTTCATGGACAGTTTTCGGTCGATAATTTTACTAAAGGAAAGCAGGAAGTATTCACTGTAGTGGTATTTGATTATAAAATGATATTTCTTTTAAAGTGTTCGTCTGTGAAAGCTTAACCCCAAATAACTTGGCTGAATATTCCGTCTCGGTTGACAATAAGGTCAGTTTGTTATTCTGCCTTTTCACATGTGAGATTTCCTCCTACACACTTGGTTGAAACCGGAAACTGCCGTCAACGACTCCAACCCAAACAATGTATTAAAGGGAACAAAGATGCAGTCATCAAAGACTGCACTTTCGGAACCCCATGAGCTAGCACACCGTCTACCTCATCCTCGATAGAATCCGGAAGCTGCCTCTCGGGATACCTGATCTTTCATTTTTTCGGAGGCAGCATGGGATCGGGATTAACCTACCTTCTCATTTACGTTGAATTTGTAATCAAGTAACAGAATGTATATTTTTTAAAAGCTATTCAGGTATTTAATTTTTACAACAGACTCAGAGATGATTATCCTGCAAGATAAACCTTGCTTCTTTTATTTGCTGCACTCGAGTATTTTCTTCTTTATGATTTGAAATTTTGTAAGTATTTATCCCTACGTGAAAGGATAAGCAAAGTATGAGACGTTAAAGCGATAGTTTTGGACGTAAAGGCAACAGGTTATAAGCCCTTGACTATTGAAACTGCTTGGGTTAGAAAATTGAGTTATTAATTACTTAATTGAATTAATCATCCACACATAGACACTTCCTCCTGCACACACTCTAAGGTCATACAAGTCCGCAGCGTCGTTTACACGGCAGGCATGGATAATCTAACCTAATACCATAATTAGATTCGGGGGACCTTTGAGGAGCGGTGGACGATAGGGACGAAGATATTTTCTACTTTTCCGACATGTAGGAAGCGGGAGACGAAGAGTAGAACAAAGGAAGGAATTAAGAGCACTGGAAGTGCCCTCAATCTATAGTTTCTTACACATTTTGGAAGCTAGGGACGACGCGGGCGAGGAATAAAATTAAGGGGATAGGCTTGTCCCCTGTAAATAAATTGTGATGTGTTTAACGATGTTACCTCAAACTCAAACTAGGATGCGTAATATATTGAGGGAACAATCACTCAAATAAAAAAGTTTATTGGGTTTTTGAAGTACAGAATTGATTCAATCACGGCTTATTTATTTTTCCAAGCATGTATATTGTAACGACTTCTATTACTTACGCAGGTGTTAAATTCTATTAGTTCTGGTACTGCTCATTACATGTGAAACAAAAACATTGTATCAAGGAAATCAAGGATTGTATATTTCCATGAATTCATTCTATCCAGTTCATCTTGAAACTTGAAGACTTTCTCGGGAACCTCTTTTCCATCTTTATCTACATGGATGATGAAAAAAACTGGTTATAAGTTCATACTTTCCCCACACAACTTGTTATGCATTCAGGGTCGGCTCTGGGGACCCAACGGAATGGTTCGGGGGACGTTTGTAAGATTTTCCATATATGTTACACGGACGATCAGTTTCCGCTGCGTTAATATTTAACATATTGTATCTTTATGATTAAATTCTTGGACTCTATTTCGTGAAATAGTCTTTTGTACGCTGTAGAATTTGAATCAAATTTCTCCTAGACACGATATAATGGACCCTATTGTGAGAAACAAAAATGCAACGAAAACATTAAGTATTGCCTTAAATTGTATTGAAGACGGTTCATTTTCCAGTTTCAACCGTGTGAAGTTGTGCATTCTACTTCCATGCTGCAACCAAGCTTGATACTGAAATATGTCTTGCCACCGATTAAAGATTCCAAATTTGACTAGACGATTAGATTATACTGCTATCTTGGTTCCCAACGGAGTCTCCGCTGTAAGGTAAAACATTTGCCGGAAAGGTTGGTGTGTTGTAAAGAAACAATCGCATTCTGAATTCGGGTTGTTCATGTATTCCTTCGTTTTATGCTTTGAAAAGGGAAACCATCTATGTTCCACTTCGTACTTGTTTAATACATTACCCATGTCCGAATAAACGACATCCCATGAATCTTCACCATAGCTTAAGTTGGTTATTTTTTCAGAAGGGTAGTACCGGCTGATGATAATTTACACGGTAATCCACGGTAGAAATCCACGGTACGGTAAGCAACTAAAACCGTACCGTGGGCAAAAATCCACGGTACGGTATTGAATGCTAATCATACCGTGGATTTGTTAAGCACGGTACGGTTACCGTACCGTGGTCTTATCTACCGTGCCTGTTGTCAAATCTACGGTACGGATTTGTATGCAAGTCTTACCGTACCGTGACCTAACCTACCGTACTGCCTCCTTACCTACCGTACCGTGGATTTCCAAATCTACGGTAGGTTTACCGTACCGTGTCCTTACCTACCGTACCGTGGATTTCCAAATCTACGGTAGCTTTACCGTACCGTGGATTTCCAAAACTACGGTAGCTTTACCGTACCGTGTCCTTACCTACCGTACCGTGGATTTCCAAAACTACGGTAGCTTTACCGTACCGTGTCCTTGCCTACCGTACCGTAGATTTCCAAATCTACGGTAGCTTTACCGTACCGTGTCCGTGCCTACCGTACCGTGGATTTCCAAATCTACGGTAGCTTTACCATACCGTGTCCTTACCTACCGTACCGTGGATTTCCAAATGACAAGATGCCTCATATACGGTCGGCAGATAATCATATAAAACACTTTATCGGGATTAAGTCCAAGGCGGGTTGTCTGCAGCCAGCTGAAGATACTCTTTAAGTCATCTTCTACATTCCGGATGCAGCTGTCGAGTTCAGAAAATCTGCACTTAATCATAAGAGTGGAGTCATCAGCGAACATTCTGATTTGACAGTGTTTGATACAGCTAGGAAGGTCATTAATTAAAACGTTGAATAAAATACACGAGATGCAAGCACCTTGAGGGACACCTAATAGAGTTTGTTTAGACACGGACTTGTTGGTACCACAGTCACACACATGTTGGAAATGGTCAGAGAGTAAAGACTTAATTGACTCAATATCTACATTATACCACATTAGCTTATGTAACAGAATGTCTCTATCTACCTTTTCAAAGGCTTTACGAAAGTCTAAGGAGATTACAAGACAGATATCATTATTAGCAAGACCTTCATTAATGTAGTCAGTGATTGATAACAGACAGTGAACAGTTGAGTGACCTTTCCGAAAACCAAATTGTTCAGGAACAAGCAGCTTATTCGATTCAAAGTGCTTATTTATTTGAGGAACTATCACTTTTTCTAGAAGTTTGGTGAGGACAGGTTGAATTGCAATAGGACGGAGGTCGTTTGGTGTGAGTGGCTTGGGAATTTTCGGCAAAGGAATCACTTTGGAATGCTTGAGTGATTTTGGGACAGATTTAGAGGAAATGATGTCGTTTAAACAAGTAGTTAATGAGGATAGAAAGGGAGGAGACTTAAGACAGATGTCAAGCATTAAAGGACAAAGGTTCATTGTGTCAGTGGTACTGAGTTCGGTTTCTTTACAGTCTTCCAGGCACATAGAATGTCATCAGAGGACACAGGACAAAATTTGAAGTGTGGAATTGGTTTGAGAAGGAAGTTGGGAGTATCAGGAAAGTTGGTTTGCTGGGAGTTGAGCGTATCAGGCATAGAGATTTGAACAAAATAATCATTTATTTCGTCAACAGTAAGCTTAGTATCGAAATTATCTTGGGCAGCTTTGGGAAGAAGGTAATTTAAACCTTTCCACATACCATGTTGTTTTATCTTGCTGTCGAGTTCGTGCTTAGTATCGGACAAGATGCGAGACTTGACGAGTTTTTTTAGGACATCAATTTCTGTTTGAAGGTGAGTATTGGAAGGTGACCTTTTAAGGTTCTTTTGAAGGGTGTTTCTCTTAAGGAGAAGATTCTTTGTGTCTTCGGAGATGTATTTTTTGTAGTCTCTTTCGTAGAATGCCTTGCGACGTATTGGAGCATGTTTATTGATTGTGCTCAGGATAATGTTAGAAAGGTCAAGGATAGGTGCAGAAGAATAACCACTTGTCGACTCGGATTGGATAAGAGAGGGGGAGGAATTTAGATCATTTAGGATTTCTAGTTTACATTTGTCGTGATAGGACCGTGTGTAGCGTACTTTCTTGCTAACTTTCGGTTTGATTAGAGATAACGTGCATTCAGTTAGAGAATGATCGGCTGGGTAGGATTCGTGTACAATAGAATTTAGAATTAGCTTAGGTCGATTTACGATAATTAAATCAAGTAAACTCTCTTTTCTTGTAGGACAATCAATAATTTGTTTGTACCCTAGGGCTGTTACATTTTTCATTAGAGGTCGAATGTAAATGTCCCTGAAGTTAAAATCTCCAAGGATAAATACGGGTTTGTTCAAATTATTCAGAAGAAATAGGAGCTCATACAAATAGTCATTATCTACTGTAAGATTGCAAGTACTGTACTGAGGGTTTCGATATACACATGTAACTATTATGCTTTTGCAAAAATCAAGCTGAATACATAGACTAAAATGCTCAACGTTGGAGGATAATCCAGATAAGTCAATAGTAAGCTTCTTAACTTTCAGGGTAGATTTGCATAAAATAGCTACGCCTCTGTCTTTGACTCTGAACTCATTTTTAAAAAGAGTATACTTTGCAAAGTTAGGTAAAACGGTATCTGGAGTAATACAGGTTTCGGATAAACAGAGAATGTCTAAGTCGTAAAGTGATAGCAATGTTCCAACTTCGAATATTTTGTTGTATATGGATTGGACATTTACATGAGCTAATTTGAGTTTGTTCTTACTGGATTGGTGATGCAAATTGACAGGATCTGTTGAGTGGCTCTGAGTAGGATGATGATCAAGGTTCAGGATTTGTCGTCCAGTCGTTTTTGTTGAGTGAATTATTTTCTTCGTTCTAAAAAAGATCTGTTTGAACTATCGAAGACTGAAGCGGATGAGGCACTTTGAGAAGCAGGTTCAGAGGTAGATGCAGGTACAGGTGTAGATGTGTTGGTCAGCTTCCCATCAATGACTGCAAAGTTTCCAGACGGCGATTCAAGAGAGAAGCGTTTCCAGTCGATTTTGATGTCAGACGATGCTGCAGGTGAAATTGTTACGATATCCTTCAGCTTGGACCTTAGAATGCCATGAGCAACTCGAGTGGATGCTGGCAGGTCTTCGTTCAGGAAATGTCCTTTTGGGAGTTTTGATTTCGAGTTCAACACAAGGTTACGCGATGAGAATGAGGTGAAGCGAATTTTGATTTTTCGTTGGAAGTGGGGAAAGGGGCGTCCGATTCTGTAGGCATGATCTACTGTGTCAGGTTTCCCGGAGGAGGTCTTAAACATCTCATTTAAAAAGGTAATCAGAGATTCAGCTGTTTCAGTAGCCAGTTCATCAAGGCCAGATAGTATGAGGTTTATTTTATTCATTTCTAAGTAAAGTGCGTCTGTTATTTTGGTATTATTTGAGATTGAAGTTGATAGGGAATCTACTTTTTGCTCAAGGTTGTCCACACGCTTCTCTTGATTGATGGTCTTGCTTTCGAGGTCATGACGGAGTTCTTGTAGAGTGGTATTCACTACTTCTACCTGGGATTTGATGAGTGAAAGAGATTCGTTGGTGGATTTGTTTTGGCTTACAAGCACGTTTACGGAGTCAATCAGGTCACCAATAGATTTGGAATTGGGCACTTTT
Source organism: Isotomurus maculatus (assembly GCA_034696585.1). NCBI lineage: Eukaryota > Metazoa > Arthropoda > Collembola > Entomobryomorpha > Isotomidae > Isotomurus > Isotomurus maculatus. The sequence goes on from JAQGAC010000164.1 coordinate 14,806, forward strand.
CTGGCTCTTTTGTGAGTTGTAGAGGTCGAACTTTCGTCACCAGTAAGATCCGATTTGTCCGCGTCACTAAGTCGGCTGCTGCTTCTTCTTTTGACACTCGTGGTTTGTTGGAAAGATTGCATGGTTTTAGAATAAAAGAGTATGTTAAGTAAGATTTATGAGATAATATGGTCGTAAAATTGCAAGTAAAATAGAGGAGTTTCAGTTAATGTTGAGATAAGGAGAATTATTCGAGTGAGTATGGAGAGAAATACAGAGAGATGTTGACTCGACCACAACTCAACTGAAACTGTATTATTACTGAAGTAAGAAACTGAAGTATTACACGCCTGACACAGAGGAAACTTTTCAGCGAATAACTAACCAAATACATAAGAATGCTTGTGAGGATGATAACTTTAAGTCAATCGATATTTCTAATAAGATTTGAGCTTCGAAATTTCGTAAAAACCCTTTTCTCAATATTTTGAATCTACCTGTGGGTTGAAGTAGACCCTGTAAGGCTTAATGTCCCTTACTAAAGTTTTCTATTAGAAGCTAATTTACTGCTAATCAATGTTTTCAGTCAACTACAGTAGGTCACCAGGAAAGTACAAAAAAGGAGTGTGCATGTTCCTCAAAAATACAGACTCACCTTTTAGAGCGAAGAAGAAGAAGCAGGTCAGAAGGAATCGGCCAGATGACCTCGTATGGGTCAGACTAAACCCCTGCATCCTGCGTGTGTGTTTCTTTGTTTGATATATTGACAACTCTATAGACGAAAATGAGAAATCTGAGCAGCTAGAGCAGAAAAACGAAAAAGAGAGGGGGGATAAGTGAAACCGGGAGGAACAGAGTCTCTTACCTTTTATACATTCTCCAGACTTTCTCCAAAGGCTTTTTCGCGCATAGTCTCATTTGCGTAAGGATCCACTCTCCAGCCACACGAGTAGGATCTACCTCACCTTCCTCCCGTCTCCTTGCTTTGTGTTTTGTGTAGAGGAAAGTACTCCCAACACACAACTGACTCAACACTGCAGACTCAACAAGAAAACGTCAGCTCTTCATTTGTCTTCGAATTTCATTCGGCAGGGGAAACATAACATATCCCTTCCTTCAGATTGCTGTCCCATTGCCAGGATTCCAGCATTTCTTTTGTAAACCGAAAGTCTTCATTGCATACGTGAGGGTCTTTCTGGAATGGATTGCAGCATCGCGGCTTGCTAGACACTGCCAGAAGCTTTTTGATTTGATCCCTGCAGTACAAGCAGATCTGCATCCCGATGTGCAGTTGATCACACACCACATAATTGATTGTGTAGTAGTGGGCTGAAACCTCTTTTAGACTCCAATCGGCCTTCTTCTGTTTTTGATGATTTATATCACCCAAGGGATTTGAACAACGTTTGGAAGCCTTTTAAGATACGCTTGAATTATTGACACAAGTATTTAACATTGCTGAAGAGTTATGCACACAAGGACTGAATTATCTTGAATATTCTCTTGTATCTGTAGAATTATGTTTCATAAGGAGAATGAAAGATGGTGAATGCCACAAGTTCTTACTCATTACAGTATGTAATCTTCGTACAAGGTTCGGATTTTTTTGTCTCAGTTTGAAAAAATTAAGCATTTAAACATTCAACTCACTTATTCCTCTCGGCGTTTGTTTCGTAAACCGAAAGTTTTCAAATGTGAACTAGCGAAATAACTGCGCTGTCGCCGGACGCAACAAAATGAAAATTTTAAAAATCCACAACGAAAATAGACACATGCAATTTAATGCTCAGTTTTGTGTTGAAGTAAGTCCGAACTCTCATCTTCGGATCGTCCAAAATATCAAACTGCATGTTTAGAATAACAGGTCTAAGTTGTGCAAGTCAACTACACACTTCAGTCGTCTTTACAGGCATCTTTGTGCTCACACATTAGTCATCACAGTTCCTAGTTAATCACAGTATAAGCACACAGCCATCTTGATGTGTGTTGCGCTTTTCGTTGTCGACATTTTTATTGGAAAGTAACTTTTTCAATCGAAATTAAGTATGATAGTGTGGCACACGTTAGCTGTTCTTCTCGTGGTGCATGGAAGTTACTCACTTGTTCCTCTAACACTCGGTGCAAAAATTGTGTCACCAATACACTTCAAACAGGTAGTTTATTCAATTTTGTATGAATGTGAAAAGTCAAAATTTATTCCTAATATTTTAAACGTATGAAAAATCAAACGTGTTAATAACTACGATACATCAGTTCCGATGCTATTCGACCTATCAATGAATCTCACATTCCATCCAGAATCAACAAAAAGACGAGATTTGGTTTGCCGAAGGAATGATAAGCACTGCCTTCTGCAGCGTGATGTTATGAATATGTTCTGGGATTTGGAAAGAGATCTTTTGTATGAAGAAGGGCTGACACTTCTATTTACAATTCATTTTCGGGAACCAAGATTCGTGGAGGCAGCTGCTGGCTTCGCTGCTGGATTCTTCTTGCGACCACTGATTTCAAAGTGGACCGGAGGGTTGTTTGGATACGACAATCAATGGAATACGCCACTGAATGCGGTAGGTTTCGTGTAAATACTTTTACACTTCAAGATGATGAAAATAAGATCTGAAGCTAATCATGGTCTCTACATCTGCTTTGTTACAGTTGAGTGACTCTGTACACGACGGATTTAAGCAAAACTTGGAACCTCAACAGCATCAATAGTTTTGAAATCTTGACTTTTGGTCGTTAAGGAGGAAACAAATACAGGTCGTGGCTACTGGGGGTCTTTGAGGGAAGTGTGCTTTCATGCATGTCCATTTTCACTAATTTCTGAAAAATTGGCTGGTAATCCCTAATAATGCTGGAGTCCTAAAAATACGCAACTATTTTCTACAACCTCAACAGTAATATTGCTTTTGAAAAAAAATTGAAGAATAGTTTATTAACTTATTTGAAAGCGTTTTTTTTTCGGGTGCGATTTCAAAAAACTGACAAAAAATGACATGCATGAAGGCACACTTCCCGCAATAAGCCCCAGTAGCCACGACCTGTATTTGTTCCTTCCAATAGGTAGTAAAAGATTACGGAAAGAAATTCCGTCCCAACTTGCCCCAACATGAGCAGTTGCATGACACATTTTCTAATTTTAACATTGCGAGATGCGGTGACCCTCAAGTTTGAGCCAATGTAGCTTTGGAACCTGTGAACCGATTCAGCCCAAATTTTTTCTGGACACCCTCTGAGGTCAGTTTAAAGCAATAAATGCAAAAGTCTCACATTCCCCTAGTGCGTTGGCTACTTCCGGTTCCCATGGTGTAATTTGAACCAAACTAAAATCGATGCTTTTCTGGGTCAAGCATGTCCACAATATACAAAAATATTCATCCCAGCTATGCCGGTTTCCATTTGCACCTTTTTGGGTCGATTGGAAAGACTGTGTACTGATATAAAGCATTATATTTTTGTTTTGCAATGGCTGCGGCTTACAAATCTAAATCTTACCTGAAGTTTGGGGACTGCGAGAATGGACAAGAAGTTAGTTATGACAAACGACTCCAACATGCTAGAAACGTTCACGGCAAAGACACATTCCAGCAGGAAAACCAGACTAATCTTTTTCAATCCGGATTGCGCAATGTAAGTATCGCAGTGTGCATCAGATTGTGTATATAAGCGGTTTAATTATTTATGTGAAATGAGACCTTTAAACCTTATCTTGTTGCTTTGCCTCCTTTTTCGCTTTCCGTCATTTTCTTATTTCTTCCCTTCACATTTCTTCCATTTCCTTCCTTTTTCTTCCCTTACCTTCCTTTTATCTTCGCTTCCCCTCATTTCCTTCCTCTTTTTATCGTTGTTTCTTCCCTTTCCTTTATTTTTTCTTCCATTCCGTGCTTTTCTTCTTGCCTTTCTATAATTCTTCCCTTTCCTACCTTTGCTTCCGACCTTTTTTCCCCCATTTTGTTTTCCCTGCCGTTCCTTTTCTGCTTCCTTCTCTTCTTTATCTTCTTCCTTTTTCTCTTTTCCTTGTCCCTTCAATTTTATTTCCGCAAGAAACAAAAAAACTTTCTGCACGCTCCGCGCGCAGAAATTTCCCCCTCGCCAAAAAAACTTCCCCCTGGCTACGCCAGCGCGCCAGTACACTTTCTGGATGCATGGTTACAAATAAAAGAATTATCTTTAAAAGAAGCTTTTCTGGTAATATAAACATACGTAAGAATTAAAGGGAGATTGGAGAAAAGTTAAGTAAGTAAGTATTGGTGACCAGTTTGTATATATTTACTAATTCCAAACACGAACCAGCAACTTTATTTATATTATGATTACGTAAAGAAATATTACGGAGAATTTCGAATAAGAATATTTACAAGGATATGATTACAACAATATGGTTTCCACTCTATTATCAATATCCGAGATATTTGAAAAGAAAAAAGCTTTATGTGTATTTAGCAGCAAAACTTTCAAAACATGAATGTAATAATGACAGATATGCACGTGTAATGAATAAAAGATAATTATTTAAATTTAAGTTGATTACAAAGTTAAGTTGAGTTAAGAGCAAAAATTGATTTTAGTGTGAAGCGTGAAGAAGAATCATAGGTTAGTTGTGCTGAACTGCTGAAATTTTATGTAAAGAATTCTGAAGTGGAACACGCTATCGTGAAATTAAATTTACTCACATGATGATTGAACAGATAAGAAATTAATAAAACTATTCATACAATACGGGTTTTGGGAAAGCAAATAGTAGGAAAATCCGCATGTTTAATGTCGATTTTGAATCTGGAAAGCAATATCTGTCAGCTTAATATCAAGGGAATCTACAACTTCACCAATAACTTTGTGAAAGGCATTGCAATCTTTGGCATTGTTCTGAATCGCCGCAAAAATTTTTTTCAGCATCCAAGCAATTGTAATTCCAAGCATTATGAGAATTCCAAGCTGAAACTCATCTACAAATTCCCAATCACTTCCCTTACTCGTCACAGGGTAAGCAGCAGCAGAGTTGATTAAAGGGAGAATATTTCGGTACTTGTAAATGAGTATCATAGTGACGACCCAATTTATCAACATACCTGCAGAAAATATGTACGGAAAGTAGCTTGGGATAACTTCATGCAATGCAGTTTCAGCAAGCGTACCGTTTTATCGGGGAGCGTAAATTGGAACCGCAAGGGTCACGTACAAATGGTCTTTACCAACTAGGCAGTCGGCAATTTGAAACCTGAGAAGCTCATCGGTGTTTGGGACCTCTAGTTCTTTGTTCATAAGATTTCGAAGCAGGTTTAAAAGCTGGTGTTGTACAATTTTTCGTGAAACCACATGCATTGGAACAAAGCCAAGTTCACCAAGAACAATGCCATCATGTATCCTACGGAATGATATATAATTTAGAAATTCTGTGGCAAGAGAGGTCTGATAAGATCCTCTCTGGTCATAGGAAACAGAAGACCAAGAATTCAGATTTAAGCTTTTAACTAGTCCGTTATGTTCTTCCCTGGAATACTGCTGGAAGGAAGGCGTAATTTTCATATCTAATTGGTAGCTCTCTCGTGTTTCTACCGTTCCTCTTGTTACGGCTTTTGTTGCGTAGTAATTGATAGTATCCAGATCTGCGGCCTTGTAAATCTTTCAAAATTTCAGGTATGATTGCTGCTATTGGTAATCGATTAAAACATGTACCCAAGGATATTGGACATCTTGACCTGTGTGAAACAGTGTATCTTTGGTTTGCACACTCAAACTAATGAGAATATTCTTCAATTATGAACTAGAGCTGCATATAATTGTACAGCTTTGTGCACAGGGCTGAATTTTGCGCCACGTTATGATCGTTATGAATGGACGGCAGAAAAATACAGAGAGAAAAAATATTGCAAAATGAATCATTTTACCTGTCAGAGATCTCTTCATGCCGGTATTAATGCAAGGATCTTTGACAGTGAAGCATGTGTACAGAACTGGCAACGGCTTTGGTAGTTCGATTTCAAACACAAGAGGCTTCTGAGTCAAAAATTTCAAAATCTGTGTATGCATGCTTTGCCAAAAATTATTCACCTTTTCAGTGCTGTTTTCAAATACCTGAAACTATGACAGGCTCGGGAGCTGTAAGCAGGCAAATGTATCCAGTCTTGAGAGGACCACCCTATATAATTCCAAAAATATCGACATTCCTTCTCTTCAAAACTTTCAGGTGACCACAAATATTTTGTAATCTTTGTAATCCCCCACTGCTTGTAATTTAACTTTATTTCATTATTTTTTTTACGAATTGTTTAGTTTAGCTGTTTGGTTGTTAACCCTTCCGATCCCAGCTACGTGCTCCGCACGTAGTCTGGTTCAGTGACCGTGAACCCAGCTACGTGCTCCGCGCGTAGTCAAGATTTGAGCCCTCTGACCCAGCTACGCGCTCCGCACGTAGTAACCAAGGAAGCCCACGAGCCCAACTACGTGCTCCGCACGTAGTCCCAAAATAAAGCCCTCCAGCCCAGCTACGTGTAAAATTTTCCTCCTACGCTGCGCTCTCCCTTGCGTCGCTGTCGGTGCGCTGCGTTCGCTCGCCTCTTGCGCCTAAACTATTCGGTCTTTTGGCATAAAATTAAAACTAAAAGTTCTTCGGGATGATTAATCTGAATGTGGTCTTGATGCCGGGTGTAGATTTTCCTTGGGAAGGCAGAGTTTAGTCTTTCCAAGGGAAATCTTGAGTATTACTTGGACCGTATCTGCTAGAGTCGCAGTGCATGTTCAGATTTAGGTGTATAACACAGCATTTCCGAGAAACAACAAGGATCGCTTTATAAAGCTTGTAACCCTAATGACTTCGCTCTGTGAAATTTAAGATTATGTTAGCCCTGGAGAGTTTCTTTGCATATATTAGTTGCTATTGCCATTCAAAGGGCGCTTAGCCTTCAAGCATAACAATCCAATGAAACGCGCACGCTTCGGGATCAAATTAATCGTATTGTGTGACGCCGAGTATAAATACGTGCCACACATTTTGCCGTATCATGGTAAATCTACAGAAATTGTAAACGACGACTGGATTGGAAGATTTGGCTTGGCGGAGCTGCAGTTTTGTCCCTTCTTCAAGATTATTTACTGAAAAAACCACCGAGTCGGCATCGATAACTGGTTCATGAGTCCGGCATTAGCTAAAGAACTCCGTGATCTTCAAACGTATGTTCTTCGAACTGACGTTTGAAGATCATGAAATATGAGAAAGATGATACTCAAACGGTTCTAATTGTTCCATATCAGATGGTGTGACAGAAAGCAATTGGTGATGCTAAGTTCGTTCATCGTTCGTGGAACATAAAGAATAAAATGCGTGAAAAACCTCGAATCTCACCCGAAGTTTTTCACGCATGGAAGCTGGAGTTTTATTACATTAGCTTGAAATTAAGGTGGTCACAACTGCTGCTCTTCATCTGTCGCAACTTGTCAGAAGCAGAGCAGCAGTTGTAGAAATTAATCCATATCCAGCAATTACAAAAACTAATCTGTGTCAAAAGACTGCGTCCCTCTCGACATTCTACAAAGTCTGTTTGACGAAGGAATCATCACAAGATTCGTCGAACAAACAAATCTTTTGCTGCCCAAACTGTTAGCAGTAATTTTCACAGCTTTAGGAATTGGAGAGTTTTAGGTGATGACGGGCTTTAGCGAGGCCAACGTACCAGTTATGTCCAGACAATAATTAGGAGTATTCTAAAGAAGTATCCTGTACAGAAGGCTACGATTGGATGACCACTGAGAATGATTGAATCTCGAAAGCAAGGGATGCATTCACCAAGAAGATTTTGATTTCTGCACCTTATCTGGAAGGCGGAAGTCAAGTAGTTTCGAACGTGTCATTTATAAAATAAAGTAGTGTGAACATGTTCCTATTTGTGTGCTATGAATATGGAGTCGTTGGTACATTCATTTGCAGCTGCAATGGAGCGCGTGAAGTACGTCCGTTTTTTAGACACAACTAATGCAATAACACATCGTTTTTTTAAAAAAAAGTCACTAATTTTTCATCAAAATACGATAAATAGGATGTAATGATGATAGTGTGATAGTTTTTAGAATCCCAGAGTTCCCCTATTAATGTGGGCTGGGTGGGGTTTGGGGTGAACCGCGTGCTTGGTTTATCGGGTTTTACTTATGGAAATTATCTGGGGCTGGAGGGCACATAACTTCCAATGGTTACTGGGCGTTGAGGTTACAACGTTTGAAACTTAGCTTAGGATCAGAAGGGTTAACTCAAACTGTGCCCTTTGATACTGAGAAAGAAGCATTACTATTATTATTATTAGTTACAATTGCTTTATATTAAAATACTATATGCACTCTCCAAAAAGCAGTGTCAGCAGTAACAAAAAAATGTTGTTTCCCGGAATTCCCCTGCCAATTACACATATATTCTGGGCCCTTAAGCATAACTGTGTCCTCTGCAGGATTTATTTTATTTGTCAACTCAGGAAATCCTGAATCGGAAAGTATTAAAGTACAAACTGACCACCCAGCTGCAGCAGTTCTGCTTGAACTTGCATGCATCTTCATCACAGCTGTGAATTTCTAGCTTCAAAATATTTAGTATAAAATTACATACGTTCGAATATGACAGGTATGCTGCCAGATTACTTGGCTGAAACATTTTTCGGCTCCCGGGAAGTGCTACTTCTACACTTTTAAATGAGGAGTAGGATAGTTATAAAACTAATTGAAGCAGACAGTATTCAAAAATAACTTAACGGTCTAACTATGTACGAGGAAGCATCAAAGAATGAATATTGTATTACGCACTGACACTTATATCGCCATACTTGAATATCACACTACTTTATTTTACAAATAATCATACTTACATCACAAAATACAAAGAAGTTCAAATAATACAATTGATACTATATTGCATGAATATTAGACAGGACCTTCCTTTAATCTCAACGTGTCTCACGCATATCATAATACACGTGCGAATTAAATTTTAGTGACAAGACAGGATACAATACAGTAACAGAAGATGGATTAATATATGCAGTCCTACTATACCGAATTTAAAATCCTCTGCTGTTCATACTATTACCTTGACAATGCATACACGTTGTGCAAGATGCAAAGAAGTATGAATATATCTTATCACGTGAAAGCTGAATGTTGTAAAGTGCACGTTTTATTGCGAGATGACTCATCCAACTTTCATAGTCCACTGTGGTTTGACATTTTCATTTTGCTGACAGTGCAAGTTAGAGCCAGTAAAGATTTCTTGTTTGTGTAAGGTTTTTTAAACACCCTAAGCAAATCGGTCGGCTGAATTGTTACACTGTGGAGAAATTTTATCGACAATATTAAAAAGGATTATTTTCTAAATGTGAAGCTGAAGTTTTTATTTCATTATCTCACCTTTTTAAGCATCTGTGTAGAATCTGTCTGGTGTAGAAGGCTTGATAAAATGAGCAAATTGCATTCATCGGACGAATTCGAAACTCGTTCAACAAACATAAATGAACCTGAGCTTGATATGGATGACGATTTCGTCAATCCACCTTCTCCTTCAAATTCACAAGTCACAGATGTCATAACAGAGCCTGCGGCGAAGTTTTATCGCAACGCTTCAGTTGGATTCAGGGACATGATATCAATCTTGAAAAATCCGGATATGACTTTGATTTGATTTGGAAATCCACGGTACGGTAGGCCAGCACCCGGTACGGTAAAGCAACAGTAGATTTGGAAATCCACGGTACGGTAAAGCAACGGTACGGTAGGTAAGGACACGGTACGGTAAAGCTACCGTAGATATGGAAATCCACGGTACGGTAGGTAAGGACACGGTATGGTAAACCTACCGTAGATTTAGAAATCCACGGTACGGTAGGTAAGGACACGGTACGGTAAAGCTACCGTAGATTTGGAAATCCGCGGTACGGTAGGTAAGGACACGGTACGGTAAAGCTACCGTAGGTTTGGAAATCCACGGTACGGTAGGTAAGGACACGGTACGGTAAAGCTACCGTAGATTTCGAAATTCACGGTACGGTAGGTAAGGACACGGTACGGTAAAGCTACCGTAGGTTTGGAAATCCACGGTACGGTAGGTTACGACACAGTACGGTAAGATTTGCATACAATTCCGTACCGTAGATTTGACAACAGGCACGGTAGGTAAGACCACGGTACGGTAACCGTACCGTGCTTAACAAATCCACGGTAAAATTAGCATACAATACCGAACCGTGGATTTTTGCACACGGTACGGTTTTAGTTGCTTACCGTACCGTGGATTTCTACCGTGGATTACCGTGTAAATTATCATCAGCCGGTAGTCTGGTCTGTGTGACTTAGCACAGACTGATCCAATAGAGCACATGTGATATTAATAGTAAGTAGTTTCCGTGAGTGTGTACCTGAAAGATTAAATAATGTAACTTTATAGCCTTGGAGAAGTAAACTCGTCAAGTCCTGCATAACAGTTGGAGGTTGGCTGACTATCAACCTTCAATTCCTGCCGGTACATCCAAGAAAGCCAAATTATTCCCAAGTGAAATATCAACCTATATGCTGAATGAATTTGTGGACATTGATCGATGAACATTTTCAGAATGGAGAAAGTAAGATGTAAACTCCTTGATATGGAATACGTTAAGCCAACTAACCCACGCTTGAATCTTGTAATCACAACGTTTAAAGTGGTGACAATCAGAAAATATATCCAGGCGTTTTGTGGGAAAGTGGAAACGAGGTTTTCGTAGGATACCTGATCATTATCCGTAGCTTTCGCTTGGCAGTAAGATATTTCAAATACAGCTTCAATAATAATAGGATCTTTGCTTGTTTTGCCAAGCTCAGGGGAGGCAATAAAAGTCATGATAACATGGCCGGAATGCGTAGGGCCATATGTAGGCAAACATACTTGCACAGAAAAATTGTGATGGTTCTGCAAATTATGTAATAATATGTCCCATGCGTTGCATACTATTTTTTGACCGGTGTTACTACCGTATATATCACTTTCAAACAAGACGGATACAGTTGTTTTTTATGGAGGTAAAAAGCAAAGGAACATCATATATGTCTATCGCAGACTTTGGTTGGAACTTGGAACTGTTTGAAAATTATTGTCTCCAAATCATCCGTGCTTAGTATCACAAACGCTGTCCTTCCCCAATACCATCGGTTTGGGTAAACCTTGTTTGCCGTATCAATAAAATGAAACAACAGATTCACATGTGATTGTCGAGATAACACAAAATCCCTGAATCCTCCGTTTTTAGTCACTACAATAAAAGCGGAAAACATGCTTTTCCGCCAGATGTAGGCACTCTTCGCAATATATTTATTGTAACCTTGGTCGACAATACTTCCGGTTACTTCTGTCATTAAGTCGACAACTAGGATATTAAGTGTACACTTTTCGTAGAAATCAGACGACGGTTGCATCAGCTCCACTGATTTGTTGTCTCCCCTGAATGAGAATATTGTGTACAAAACATTTCTTTTGTTATTGAAAATCAATTCTTCAAACGCGCTTTGATATATGGTATTCAGTGTGTCGTTTTTGCATTAGTCCCCGATGTTAGTTTTGCAAGAAAAAAAGTGTCCAAATCTTTGTATCTTTTCTCATTAATCGTAAAAACGACCTGGACCTACGAACTTCACGATGTGTAAAATAACACAATAGTGTAGTGTAGTAACATATCCACGAGGCAATTAGGATTTGGAATATTCTGAGTTAGTAACTGATACAAGTGCTTTACAAATTGGAAGTCATCCAGGAGAAAACAGTTCTAAAATCACGAGTTTTTAAAGCAGATGGAAAATCAGATATTTGAGTGCAGAAACTTATATCAGAAAAAAATTACAGGAAACAGTTTCAATGGTACATGAATATGGTATTAATGTTGATGATGGAACGAAGATTAAAATTGTTTCACATAAAACACGCAGCAGAGATATTTTGGTCTTTATCAAGTACATAAAGTATTTCCAAGAGCTTTCTTTAAAGCATCCAATGCTGAAATTTGTTTAAATTCACTAAGCAATATCTGTATACAATCTTGTCATTTACTTCGCATTCCTTAACCTGTACGACCAAAACTTGAATGAAAAAATATCCCATTTAATGACGCTAAAAGATGTTTATGCAGGTAGTCCTCTGAAATACTTAAATATTAATATTAAATATTCTTCTTTATACCAAAAGAAGGGAATATTTAATACGTTTTATCCAAGCCAAAAACGCTCAAATGTGTTGTAAAGAACTATTTTCCCAGATGCAATGCAAATGCATCTTGGGAAAAGTTCTTCAGTTATGCTTATTAGGAGACAATGAGACATTGGTCTCATCTGTCTCCTCCTGCTCCTGAAGAGGAGTTTTGTCGGCGCTCGAGAGGAAATCCTCCTCAGTCTTGGAATTGCTGTTGTTTTGTGTGGATCACTCTCTTCGTAATCCACACATGCCGAGACTCAATTATTTCTTATTCTCCGAATTCGGAGATTCGGAGATCTCATCTCACCCCATGGTGAGAATCGCTTCTGCTGGAGCCGAAGCTTCAGCCGCAGCAGCGAAGGAAGGAAGGCCGGACGGGCGTTGCAACTAAGTGCAACCACTTCCCCCGTCCTCCTTCACAGAAGACGCTGGAGAATTCATCTTCATCGTCAACCTCCCTGAGGAAGTAAAGGTCAGTGGAGTTAGAGGAGGTCATGTCCCCCTCCGAACTCCTCCCACACACTTACATTCCCGTAGGAGTCAATTCTTTCCTTAGGAGGAAGTTAAAACTTTCATTCCTCCTCCCCACTTTCTTTCATGAAATAAAATCCTAACTATTTACATTTGATACAACCTAACTAATTCGTAGCCCGTGCAAATCATTTCATTCCAAGCCTCCTCATAAAATCATCCGAACCTGATGAAATCATCGGCTAGTTTAGAACTAGTCGAAGAGATAGTTTCCTTTTAGAGCAGAAGGCTCTTTCTTATTTAGAAGGGACAAATTATCTCTACAGTGTGTCCATAATCTGCTCTAAAATACACTCCGTCATTCACACCCACTTCTGTTCTTTTTGGCCTGCTCTCTCATCCCATGCATCCCTATCTACGTATTAAAAGCACCCTGGGGGCATTTAATTAACGTCAGATGAAAATTGTTAATAAATTGGCGAGTGAAAATGATTTAGTCCTGTGTGTTGATTTAACTTCTCCTTTATTTTAACCTTTCCAGTCCAAATCCCCAGAGCATAATAATCCAATCTTTATTCCTCCAACACTCTCATCACCTCTTTTACACATTAGTCAACATAGAAATTAAATCTTGAAATACGACCTGCGACAAGATAAGAAACATTAGGCGACATTGTATGTCTCGTAATAATAACTGTTATCTTTAAGGACAAGAACTTCTAATAATAACTTACAACATTGTATTCTATCAAGCACACTCAATAACATTTCCCAACCATTTCACACACTCATAATGCTTACAGTATGCCTTCTACAAATATGGAAATACTTGAGAGTATTTTAATTGTAACATTCAGGATGATCTGTGCCGCATAATCAACTTATGTTTAAATCTGAAGGATGTGGATGTGTTGTTTATTCTCCTACTTGCACTAGTTTCATTGCTCCACAATCATTAAATTCGGACAGACTCATAATACAAAATCCTGCCAATTTTTGTGTACATGAACACCAATTACACGTATGGCTTCTAGGCACATATTATTCATCTTTCCTCTTGCCACTAATTTTGCTAACAGGATGAAAAAGCTTCAGTTCTTTGCACACTTTATCACTCGGTTTGACATGCTTACTTGAATGAAAGCCTAAAAATCGAAATTAATCAAACACGTATCAGTTTCGACGGTAAGCCTGCTGTCTATTTCACAGTAATAATACATTTGTGACTATCACTAACAATTATTTAAGTTGTGAGTTCACTAATTTTTTTCGTCTCCTGAAGTGTTGTTCGGTAGACAGAAAAGCTACTTTGCCACATCGTCACGCAATCGATAACTGGGCATCATATTTGTATAAGCAGGTTTGATTGACGTATATTTACAAAATGAATACTATTGATTTAAAACGCCACAACTACAGCCACCATTAAACTGAACTTCATATCAGAACCTTTATTAGCCACGTAGTGTACATCTTGGTGTAGTTATCATTGATTAAGATGCAATTGCTGTGGCGCAGGTGGTTGCTTTGTGGGCCCTAAGGAATTCTAATTGCCGGCCCTACAACAGTGTTGGTTAATATGTACTTAGGGTAATTTACGTGTATTTGTGTGTAAACTTGCTAATTGTCACATTCAATATGTGATCGGAGATTTCAGTCCCAATTTCAAAAGAAGTTTTACATTCCTAGAGATTGTTGCAGTTCAGTAAGGCATACAATTAATTCCCAGATCCAAAATAATAATAATAGTAATAGTATTAGATTTATTTCCATGAAATCTCCATTTCGTTAGGTTGTTGTTTCATTGATATTCATCTTACCAACCAATTAATTTACGCGCAAGCGTCTACGAATGAATCCAACTACTCCATTATTGTTAAAATATTTATACCAATATTTTTCTGCGAGCTTCGGTTATATTCGTAAGTTAAAGTTAAGTGAGTTTAAGATTGTATCAGGTTTTCGTTATCTTAGTTTATCGTTATTGCTTTCATTTAATGTTGCAGTTATTTCATGCTACTGTTTTCTAATTTTAGGTAATTTCTTATTTTGATGGACAATTCGTTAATTAAATGTAAACCGAATTGATTTCTTTGTCGTCACTTGACTTTCATTTTGTTGTAAATTAGCCCCTTAATGGTTATCTTGGTTTATCCTGGGTTCTGCGCTCTCGACTCCCTTATTTTACTTTATACTCCCTAGATATCAATTTTATTTTATGGTAATTTTCTCTTCACTTTAGAATTAACTTAACTTTAGTTCATTGACTGTTGTTTTCCTAACTGGTCATCACTTGTATCTTGTTTTAGCCCATTTAGTTCTATGTTTAATCCTTAGTTTTACGCACAATTTAATTTTCCGTGGTTCTTGCCACCTCTGATTCCACCATCGATACCTGTCTTACTTTTAGTCGCTTGTAGTATTTAATCCGCCTAGTTTTGTTATTTTTTTGGATCGCGGGAGCGATCTCCCCGCAGCAAGGGGTGTATGTTAGGAATCCTTCTATTGGTTACCGTCATTATTCTATGCTATGTAGCAAGCACAGGTACAGAGGTGTCTTTACACCATAATAAAGTCAGTCTTAGGTTGACTGCGAGAACTACAACAACTCTCGGGCTGTCCTCTTATTTCTCACCGGAGCTCACATCTCATCCTTATCAACATTCTCACCTTGCCTCACTTCTAACATGTGATTTGGTCAGAAAGTTTCTTCTTTCCTCCTCTTGCCTCCTCTGAACTTTCTGCAGTTTGAACCTCAGGGTCTTTTTCCAATTCCTCTAATTCCTCTTCACTTCGTGAACTGTAGAGTGACAACTTCCTTGCACTTATTTTCTCAGGAGTACTTGATGACTTATTTAATGGACGGATCAGATAAGACTGATCTGTGAGTTTGGATATTACAATGAATGGTCCTCTTCTTTTTGGCTGGAGCTTATCGGGTTTTCCTTTTCTGCGGGTTGGAATCTCGTACATGACAAAATCACCCACATGGAAAGGTGACTCATTAATTCCCCTATTAAACTGGATGATATTCTCTTCGTGCGATTTTATTAACGATGACTGGACATTTTCAAACGCAATCTTCATTCTTAAAAGAATAATATCAGCAGAAATAGAAGCTGTTTCAATGTTCTGAAGGTAATTCAATTAAGGATTCCTGAGGAAGCCTGGGTGATCTTCCAAACATTAAAAAGAAGTTGTCTTTTGAACTGACGTATTGAAGGCAAAGGTTACTGTTGGAATATTCTTATCCCATTCAGTAAATGGAGTCTCTGGAGTATAATGAGACATCATCTCTGCTAAGGTTTTATTAAACCTCTCTGTCAATCCATTACATTCGGGTGAATATGGATTTGTAAATCTTTGCTCAAACCCCACATACTTGGCAATTTCTTGCATGAGCTTGGCTTGGTAACATTTGCCGTTGTCAGTAAGGAGAATTTTAAACGCCCCGAAAATGCAGATGACATTATTTACGAGGAATTCTGCCACCGTATGAGCTGTGCTATCAGGTAAAACTCCTGTGATTACATAACGTGAGACTAAATCTGTTACCACAATTACGAATCTATTTCCTTTGACTCACTGAGGAAATGGACCTAAAATATCCGAAGAAAGGAAATCACCTGGGCTGATATTTGTGATTTCCCGAAAAGGGTTAATAGGTCTCAAAGGGCCTCGCTCTTTAACAGTCCTTGTTTTATGGATTTTACACGACAAACACCTTGAGACATAATTTCTGATTTCTTCTTGCATCCGGGGCCAATGAAATCTTTCTGAAATTCTTGCAATTGTCTTGTCGGTCCCCAAATGAGCCGCAAACTTGGGGTCGTGGTAAGCTTCTATGACCATCCAACGGAGAACCAAAGGACAGGCTATAACTTTTGCGTGTGGATATTTCTTACTTCTTTTGCATAAGTAACCTGCCTCAATATAAAATTCCAAGTGATCATAAATATGATTGTTGACTTCTTTACACCATTCGTCCAACAGCTGGAGATGAATTTAATCCACATGTGTCAATTCTTCCGGTGGAAAAGTTGTAAGTTCCTCCTCATCTGGACATTGGACTGATTCAATTGAAAAGAGAGGAACTGCGACTGCCTCTGCGGGGTCAAGGGGTTTCTCAAAAGGGTTAGGATTTCTTGAGGCATCTGCTACTACGTTGGTCTTCCCTGGACGATGTTCGATGTCACAGTTGAATTCGCTTAATTTGACACCCCACCTAGCAATCCGGGATTTTTGTGGATCTCGAACATTTTTTAAATACGTGAGGGCAGAAGAATCCGTCCTTATTGTGAATTTTCTCATGGCTAGATAAGGTCTGAAAACTGAGACGCAATACATTAACGCCAGACATTCCTTCTCCGGTATCGACCATTTAATCTCCGATGGTCTCAAAGTCCTGCTAGTATACTGGATGGGCCTCTCAATCCTCCGTCTCCTCCCATTGACAAGTTCTGTGGTGACGTGCATCAGAACTCCAGCCACTGCGTAGTCACAGGCGTCGGTAAACAACTCCAGTGGTAGAGTTGGGTCGTAGTGTATTAATGTCTGAGCTGATGTCATCGCATTCTTTATAGACCGAAAAGCCTCAGTGTGACTCATATTCCAAATCTTCTTGCTTCCTTCATTATCCCTCAGAAGGTCATAGAGAGGTTTCGCAGTAATTGCCAGGTTCGGAACAAACTTTCTGTAGAAGTTGACCATCCCGATGAATGATCGGAGTTTTCTTAGTGTGTCGGGGACAGGCATTTTCGAAATAGCAGCCACTTTAGAAGGATCAGCAGAGATTCCAGTTGAGTTGATGATGAAACCGAGGAGTTTTATGTCAGTGTATAGGAACATGCATTTTATGACGTGAATCTTCATATTAATTTCTCTTAGCCTGGACAGTGTGATTCTTAGATTAGCGTTCGCCTCTTTCCCTGTCTTCCCATGAGGAGTAAGATCGTCCATGTAAACAGCGACCCGTCGTTTCAAATACCCGAATATTCTATCCATCACAAGTTGAAATTCGTGAGGGCCATTCACCACCCCAAATGACATTCGTTTTTAAATGAAAGTGCCTTCCCTGGTGACAAATGCAGTTTTGAGATCTGAAACATCACTGTCACACATCTTGATTTGCCAGTATGTCTATGGAATGAAAGACAGAACTTCCGGCTAAAGAATCTAGTACATCCTCAATTCGAGGAATGTTGTAGCTCTGAAAAGTAGTTACAGAATTCAACTTCCTATAGTCCGTGCAGATCCTAATCTTCCCCGTCTTCTTGTCCGTTGCGAGGACAACATTACTACTCCAAGGGCTGTACCCTCTCATTATAACTCCACATTCCAACATACTTTACACTTGATCGGATATTAACTCATTTTCTTCCCTGGAATACTTGTTCCACAGTCGCTGTCTCATTGGAGCAGAAGTCCCCGTGTCAATCTTGTGTTCCACAATTGTAGTGCATCCAAGTTGTTTATTATCTAACGCAAAGACATCCCAGTATTCCCTCAAAATTTCAATCAACTCTGCTTTATCTTCTTCATTTGCGTTCGGATTAATGTCAAATAACTTAGGATCAAACTCAAGTGCAGGGCTGGTGTTTAGTGCCGCAACTTCTTTAGATCTTCATTGCATTCCTCTATAACCTTGACTGCGTAGCTCTGTCCTAAAACTGTCCCGCTTCTCATACTTTTAGTGGAATCCGTAATATTTGAGATTAAGCAACCCGTAGTGTGCTTATCTAATAGACCAGGAATAACTAAAATGCCCTCTTTTAACTGGAGAGATAATGATGGACTCAGAACCCTTACTTCTACCTCCTCACCTCTTTTAGTTTCTATCTGTACAAAAGTGATTGAATTCGGAGGAAGGCAACAGTCCATATTCAAAACAACATCAATTCCATTCGACTCACATTTCGGCTTTTGCTCCTTTAATTCAAAAGGTACATCCAGCATCACTTCTTCTTGTGATTCTTGGCATGTACTCTGGTTCTCTTTCAAACCCAACGCCATGCAACAGTCTCTCTCTTTCTCACTCAACTTTTTATTCTCCGGATTCTCTTGCAAACCCAACAAACTCTCTTCTAAGTTTTCCAATCCAGTTTCACTATTGGTGTGGTTGATCAGGCCACTAGTGACATCATCATCTGTTTTATGACTGTGCATTATTGTAAGAGCAACTGCCGAATTAGTCTTATACATCCATTTAATTTTTCCTGTGCCTTCCAACGACAACCATTGCTCTGCATAATTAAGTTGCAGATTATATGGACAGAATAAATCATTCCCCAGGAGTACTGTATCAGGAGGTATACCATCTATAACTAAAAATGTCTTCATTACTTCCCATTCTCCAATCTGTACACGGAGATTAGCTTCCCCCAACACATCTAAAGCTACACCATTTGGAGTTGTTATTCTATAATCACGAGATGCCCTTTTAACAGCAGCATTATTTACACATTCTTTCCCAACAAGACTAACTCCAGATCCCGTATCTACTAATGCCAATCGAATTATTTGTTCTAACTTCATGTGTGCGTAGATTTGTTTTCCATCTGCGATGTGACAGACTGTGAGGGTGGTTGGAGTGGACAGAAAAGTACCCTCGACTATGTCTGTCCATTCCTGTTTTCCTCAGGTTGGCTTGTACTTCCACATGATCCTTGTATTCCTTGCAAAGCCAACTGGCATCCAACTTGGTCTTCTCTTGTGATGGTCTGGGTGTTGCCTCCCCCACGACCTCGTCCTTGTCCCCGAAAGTTCCCTCGGAAGTTTCCTCTCCCCCCTCTGTGTGGTCCTGAATATTGCATTCTGTGCAGGAAGTATCCCTGCTGTTGGAATTGTGGAGGATTAGTGTAGCAGTCGCGTCTCAAATGACCTCGTTTGCCACAACCATAACACTCCCGTTCTTCTTTCAGTTTTGTTTGCATCACCGCAGCCACCTTAGCTATTAATCTTTCTTCATCATCATTACATTGTGCTCTTGATTCATTTTTCCTTCTTAGGTCGTCATAATCAAGAGCTGCTACTGTTGCAGACCATTTCCTCATGTCCCTCTTCATGATCTTGTAAAGAACGGTGTATTGTTCCCAGCATAGTGGGCTGGGGATTGGATAGGGAAATGAGGACGGAAGGTTATCCTCCGGGTTGGGTGACCTGATTTGCTTATCACTCGGAAGCTTCGAGAAGCTTCCACGAATCTCCCAACTACTCCCCTCGCCCATCAGCCAGCTCAGTCAGTTCCAGGCATATTGTCAATCAGTAATCAAGTCCAGTTTAAGTCCTATTTAGTCATCATGTAGTCCGTAAGTGTTTCGTTGCCCAATGCGCCCTTAAGTTTAAGTGCTTTTTCAATTGACTAGTCGGTTTGTTTGGAAGCGTGACTTTGTTTGGGAGTTCCTGTCTGTGGGAGTTTACTTACCCGTGTCGAGTTGGAGGTCAAAGAGTGATTCGGAGAGAAGGAGATCAAGTCGGAAGGTCAGTTGCAGTCGAGTCGGGGTTTGTCCAGGATTCCTCTACTGTCTCCAGTGAGTCTTCCAGCCGTCGCTCCCTTCGTCAGCGTCAACGTCAATCGTCCTGGTGTGTCGTAGAGCGTCAGTAAGGTCTGTGTTGTGTCATTGAGTTTTGTCTGATGGTGTGGATTGTGTCTGGAAACACGCCCTTGATGGCTACGTCTTGGGAAATGTGAGCCTTTCCCGATCCCCTTGAGAGACGTATGTGTAGAGGAGGGTTTATGGAGTCAGTCGAGGTCAGGGCAATGTGAGATTCTCCCTTTAAACTATCAGAGACCCTTGTCTCTAGTCACCCCATGTCTCCGATATCCTTAGGTGAGGCATTCCTCAACCTGTAGCTTTTCCTTAGGCACGTCAATTTAGGGAGTATACTCTTAAGTACTCTTTAGTCTCAAGTCATTAGAAGTTACTAGTAGTCCTATATTAAGACCCCTTAAGTCACGGGTCACAGGTCATAGGTCTAAGGCCTCCATAGCAACCAACCTACGCATAGCAACCAGTGTATACTACCGTCGCTTAGCAACCGCACTCAGCTCGTGGCAAGTTACTCCTAGTGTAGCCTTAGTAGTATAGTATAGTGAAGGGAGCTCCTGAGGGCCTTCACTCCCACATTAATTAGATAATAGGTATAGCTATTAATTAAGTCATTCGCTTGGAGTAGTGTAGGAGCGAGCCCGTATTAACGAGGCATTTCACTCCCCCTCTTAATTAGTTAATTGTTCATTGTATCTTATCTGTGGAGCGAGTCCCTTAAAGGAGGCCTTACGCTCCCGACCCTTTGAGTTAGTGAGAGTTATTACTCCACCTTAAATAAATAGTTAGCCCCTAAATAGGCCTTATGTAATCCTTTGTAGTTGACCTTAGTTATTTATGAGCGTGTCCTTTTGATTCTCATACTACATCATAACCGCGGAGTGCGTTCTAACTCCAGGAATTAATTAAGGACTGGGAAAAGGCCTGCGGAGGAGAAAATCAGTGACTTCTTAAGGATTTAGGCGTTTCACTCCGTACCCGATCCTTATAATCTTCAGATCACTTTGCTTTTGATCGTATAGTTGAATGGCATTCTTCAGATGCTTCATCGTATTGAAATGTCGGTATCGGAAATCCTCCTTATAATGTGGGGACATGTGATCAACGATGAAGGCAATTAGATCTTCTTCCGACAATTTTAGATTATGCATACAACTCGCTCGCAAGAACCAATTAACACCAGTCTCATCCGCCTTTTGGAAACCGCGCAAGAAACCAGCGACTTTCTCAGATAGATACTCTTTCTCAAAAAGACCTTTCAACTGAGCCCACGACAACTCTAACCACCTATTTGACTGTATCCCATCCTCGTCTGTTGTTACAGCTTCTTTCAAATCATTTTCAACTATTTCTAGCCAATAAGCAGCCCCATCCTCCAAATATTGACTAAAATTATCTACTTTAGCTTTACTACTCCATGACGTTCCCATTTTCTCGTAGTCTTTAAGGAACCTGCCAGCGTCCTCATTAAGGTGTCCTCGGAAAGCATTAATGGCTCTTTGTTGGATGAATGACACCGACATTGGGCCAGTTGGATAGGCTGATTGATTTAGTATTTATGTTCCCCTGATTCCTCCGTACATGAGAGGTAACACTCCCATCCTCATCATCAACATCTTTCTCATCTCTCACCCTCGCACCGTAGGAAAACCTCTGTTTACTCTTTACGTTCCGCACAGTCTCAATTTTTTTAGAACCTCCAACGTCTGCTCTTGAACCTTCAAGGTGACCCACTTCCTCCTCTTTACCAACACGAAACAAATCCAGTTGCTCATCAAACTAATCCCTTTCTCCTTCACCCGCTTTATCCGGTGATTCTCTAGCTACTAGGACAACTGCCCTTAGTCGGTTAAGCAATTCGTCATATGGGCGTTTTTGTTGTACCCGTCGCCCTAAGACTTGAATAGGTAGTTTCAGTTTCTCACTTTCTTGAAGTGTACAGTCTACTGTACGCCATCCTGCTAAAAACCACCGGAGACGTTGGTCTGCAGTTGCTAACCTTTCATCATAATACTACTGTTCCGATATTCCATACGTCTCAGGAACCTCATCCTGATTCTGGCCATTCTGGCCCTCTAAATTCTCGCCTTCCCCCGGCATGATAGGGAAAGTTACTCTCCTACCTCTTGGACGTGTGTTCACAAACCTCTGACTACGTAGAATTCCTACGTGACTCCCGGAACTCGGAGTTGATGAATGTAATGGCGTGTTAAATAGAGAAGTGTTATTCATTAAAGGCTTACTATACTCTTAGTCGGTTGGATTCTGGTCAGTTTTCGTTGCCTTCTCCTTATTTTCGGGGGTGGAAGCAACTACTTCTAATCTGGTTGTCAACTCAGCTGCCAATTGTCTCGTAATAATAACTGTTATCTTTAAGGACAAGAACTTCTAATAATAACTTACAACATTGTATTCTATCAAGCACACTCAATAACATTTCCCAACCATTTCACACACTCATAATGCTTACAGTATGCCTTCTACAAATATGGAAATACTTGAGAGTATTTTAATTGTAACATTCAGGATGATCTGTGCCGCATAATCAACTTATGTTTAAATCTGAAGGATGTGGATGTGTTGTTTATTCTCCTACTTGCACTAGTTTCATTGCTCCACAATCATTAAATTCGGACAGACTCATAATACAAAATCCTGCCAATTTTTGTGTACATGAACACCAATTACACGTATGGCTTCTAGGCACATATTATTCATCTTTCCTCTTGCCACTAATTTTGCTAACAGGATGAAAAAGCTTCAGTTCTTTGCACACTTTATCACTCGGTTTGACATGCTTACTTGAATGAAAGCCTAAAAATCGAAATTAATCAAACACGTATCAGTTTCGACGGTAAGCCTGCTGTCTATTTCACAGTAATAATACATTTGTGACTATCACTAACAATTATTTAAGTTGTGAGTTCACTAATTTTTTTCGTCTCCTGAAGTGTTGTTCGGTAGACAGAAAAGCTACTTTGCCACATCGTCACGCAATCGATAACTGGGCATCATATTTGTATAAGCAGGTTTGATTGACGTATATTTACAAAATGAATACTATTGATTTAAAACGCCACAACTACAGCCACCATTAAACTGAACTTCATATCAGAACCTTTATTAGCCACGTAGTGTACATCTTGGTGTAGTTATCATTGATTAAGATGCAATTGCTGTGGCGCAGGTGGTTGCTTTGTGGGCCCTAAGGAATTCTAATTGCCGGCCCTACAACAGTGTTGGTTAATATGTACTTAGGGTAATTTACGTGTATTTGTGTGTAAACTTGCTAATTGTCACATTCAATATGTGATCGGAGATTTCAGTCCCAATTTCAAAAGAAGTTTTACATTCCTAGAGATTGTTGCAGTTCAGTAAGGCATACAATTAATTCCCAGATCCAAAATAATAATAATAGTAATAGTATTAGATTTATTTCCATGAAATCTCCCAAATGAGTAGTTACATCTATAATTAGGTTGAAACAAAGTGATTCTAATAAGATGGAATATAGATAATAATTGTAAGCAATAGAATTACACAGGTACTGTCAATAGGCTGTACAATAAACAAATTTAGTAAATAATAATAAGATTAGTATATAAAGAAATGTGGTCGTAAAGTAATTAATATATTATAGATCCTTAATTAACCAGCCTTCAAGTTTAGCTTTGAAAGTATAGTAAGAACATGCGTTTTTTAAACCGTTGGGTAAGTTATTCCACATTGTACACGCAGTAAAAAAGAAAGAGCACCAATCGTAGGAATTGCATTTCACGTTGGGAATGAGAATAATATTTGAGGCTCAAACATTCATGTTATACTCTAATTAACCT
>JAQGAC010000165.1:0-38790 GCA_034696585.1 Isotomurus maculatus
TGAGACTACAGCCATGGGAATCCACCCTGCCCTACATTTTATTCTACATTTTGTGCACTACACGAGTAAGGAGAGCTATATATTTGTATAGGCTACATTTGTATATACTCTCACAAATCGCCGTAATCTTGAAATCAAAATGTTTAAATGTTAGAGACCTTCTCGGAGGTGAGTTTAGTAGAAGTCGAAACAGCTGGTCGATTGGCTTGGACAGTTTTTCATGGTACACTTGATATGAGACAGTGATTATGATGAATGCATTACTAGATTTAGTGATTAAGTTGATTGACTCACCCCAGGATGAGACGCCGAAGGTTGCTGGAGCACTCCAGCAGCGGAGCAACCGTGACAGTACCATTCAAGAACTGAGACTAATGAATGCTCCGTCACACCTGGACATGCCAGCGTCAGATTGGCACCTGCTTCTGTGACTACAGTTTCCGTTGGAATCGATTGTACATCTGAAATTACAATACAAACATGAGTTGGTTAGTCTGAAGCTATTTACGGACATTTTATACACATTTGTACGGGTTACTAATCTGTAATCGGGTTATTTTAAATCTAATTGAGTAAATTGCTTCGAGCATAGCTTAACCAAGTAGAATGTGTGTGCCACAATGGGTGAAAGTGTAGGAGGTTGTTGGTTGGAATGGAACTGAACTGGTACGAACAATGGTTCTGCTGAGGAGATCCTGTTGGACATCAAATGACACCGTAAAACTGATGCGATGAAGTATCAAGGAACATTTGAGCAATTTGGATTGGGTCGTAGCGATAAAAAGGAAGGAAGAATTTATTGATGAGGCTAACAAAAGAAGAAAGAGCAGCCTAACTAATGACATTGGCAATTTCTGCCGTCCACAGACAGCATAATATGACATAAATAAGTTATACGCCCGATATTTCATGTAAGTATGGATCTCTCGGCGTGGTGAGCTCTCTGGTGTATCGAGAAGCCGAGAGAGCAGATCCTATTGCCACTTCTCGTGAAACAAGAACCGATGGCTGTGTGTGTGGACTTTAGTGATATCACTACATCGGACATGTGTGGAGTTTGTATTTGTGGAATCCTTAAATGCCCCCCATATTCCGTGTGTAGTAAGGAGGAAGGAGCTTAACCGAATGGGATGGAAGGAAGAGAAAGTCGTTCTTCCTCTGGGAAACGATGCAGAACAAATTCATAACATTTAGAGGAAATCGATTCAATTGCCTTCTCCATCTATATCCTCATTTATGGTGTACACTGTGAAGACCGGGGAGAATGCACAGGCAGCAAGAAAACACGTCAAGTTGTAAAAAGTAACACTATTTGGTTAAATTACTTCTCCCTTTCTTCCACCCAAACCAAAGAATTAACTATTGATTCAACTTGATTCAAGTCGCCATCGGCTCAAATTTAATGCTGGTTACTGTTGTGTTTGTGTGCAGTCTGCAGCACAGAACAAACCCCAAGTGGACGAAGGAAATATAAAGATATTTTTCTAGTTAATCCACAAGGCAGCTAGTCCCTAATACTCAATACTGAGCTTGGCTTACACAGCAACAACATTCAACATCGGTCGGTTCCTTAAGAGGGAAAGCTGGCAATCAGAGAAAACACCAACTTCACAATGTAATTAAGTTTAATTGCGTGTAATCATGCAGCAGCATAGACTATAGACTCTCCCATGGACTTGGACGAGTATGTATCATTCAATAAATTCTAAGCGTACTTATTTCTGCTATTGGTTTCCTCAAAATTGATAGAATTCTCCTAGAGAACTAATGCCTACCTTCTTAGAGCATTAATTATGACAAAAGCACTTTAATGTGCACACGATTCATTTGTAAGAAACAATGAGGCACAAACAAGAACCGCGGACTTGGAATCACAAATCATAAGAGATACCACCTACTTTGAACATACTTTGCTCCAGCCAATTGTGTGTTGCTTGGCCAAAACCTGTAATTACTATTGTCATTCTGGATTTAATGGCAACATCAACTCTTCCACAATCAGTTGGACATTTGAGTTAATAAGCTGGGAGTGATCGTAGGTAGCTTAGCCAACTAGCAAATAAAGAATACACACACACTTGGTTGGAGAAATCGAATGACTTGGACTTGGAATACTTGGAAACGGATTTGAAATCCTCGACTTGACAAACTACTCTCGAGTTGCTCTCAACTTTACTCTTCCAACGGGTTTCTCTCGTTGAATCCCCCTTTATACCTTTTCTGTCTACTTTCTCCATCGATTCGTCTTCTTCCAATTATTCTTGGACTGGCAAAATGGCTAAACCATCATCTATCTCTGTTATGCCTTGTCTGCGAATTATATTACACGGCCCGCAACTTGGAAGAAGAAACTTGGAGCATGTTAAAATAATAAGAAAGACCAGTTTCACTTCATACACGACTAACACGATGTGTCGCGCTGTGAACGAGAGTGTCATTCTGCCGTATCCCTCCGTGCGAAACCCACACCGCCATGTGATATAAGGTGGATTTATGGACGTCTTATCTCAACACAAGATCATCCTATAAGCACATCACACTACTTATACTCTACTTACTTCACCGTTAAGAA
Source organism: Isotomurus maculatus (assembly GCA_034696585.1). Classification (NCBI taxonomy): domain Eukaryota; kingdom Metazoa; phylum Arthropoda; class Collembola; order Entomobryomorpha; family Isotomidae; genus Isotomurus; species Isotomurus maculatus. Next base: position 2,573 of record JAQGAC010000165.1, read on the forward strand.
ACCAACTTATCCTTACACACAGTCGTTGATTGATGACTTTCCCAGCTACGAAGAAAACAAAGAAATTATACAGTTCACCACGTCACTTTGTCATTTCCTTGTCACATTCTTCTCTACTCATCTTCGTCTTGGCCTTTTCTTCAAGAATACCTCGAATAATGAAGGAGAGACGGAGAGAGTCGTCACGATGAGAGAAACTATTCTCCTTGTTACGAAAAACGGCATTAAACAACCTTCACTGCTGCTGGTGGCTGCAATTTCTAAAGCTACGTTTCTCTTCAACTATAAATTGATATTAGATTGGTTGCCTATGCATCTAATTGTAAGTAGGCATTTAAGTGAGTTGGTGAGACACACGTTGATTTGATGGTCTTATCATAACTCCACTCTGGAGTCTATAAGCTCCCTTCATCTACGTTAAGCCACCACCACCATCCTCCTTTTGAAACTTTGATCTCATTACTTTGACTAACAATGAGTGAAGGAATCTCCAAGAAAAGTTTGCAAGTTGATATTTGACTCAAGTCAATGAGATCGTCTCCCATTGCATTTGACTTTAGTTTGATAATACACGTGAGTACGAACCAAGTACAAGTTCAACTTTCGGTTGACATGATACCCGAGTGGCTTCTTCCCTTGCCACCTTCTCACACACACACACATACACAAATACATCCTACACATCATTTGCTACAGTAATATAGTCAACAGCAATATGCAGTTAGAAGGGCTGGGAGAAAGTAGATTCATATTTTCACTAGAGACTTCTAGAGATACTCTGCCACGCTATCTTTGAAGCAGACCCATCCATAACAGCAACTTAAGTATTAGTCTTAGAAACAATACCCTTTGGTGGTACTTCATGGACATTTTTTGGATGGCACGGAGAAAGAGATACACGCTATATAAGCTCCGCGTATACTCGTGTCACAACAATACTTTATATTTTACTTTCTGGATGGCAAATTCCCACGTTTTCCTTTCTTTTTGCACGACGTGTAAGGAAAATTGACGTAGGAAAAGACTGGCTAGAATATGGAAGTTGTCATGTCGTGTTTTGGAGTCTTGCCTTGTTGGGTGTGCGTTATTGAATGGTGAAAAGCGATGACAGAAATACTCACATAATAGAAGACGTCTAAAGAGGCATTAGTTTGAGTAGTTACGATAAGAAAAGGAGAGTGGAGCTATGAATCGGTCCAATACAAGTTCATTTGGGGACCTGAGTAGATGAGAGCAGTGTAAAAGTCATTCTTCTCGTCGTAACAATGTTGACTGTAAGAATGAAGGAAGTCAGAGAGAGAGAAAAGTAAAGGACGAGGCTCCTATCAGGTAAGTGAGTACATAGAATGCTATGGAGTATAAGTTGTGAGAGAGAAAGTGAGTTGAAGCTTAAAAAGAAGAGAAAACTTGGGAAACACATCATGGGAATTTTCTTTAGGAGTTTAAGTGAAGATTCCCTTCCCCACCTCGGTCACTACTTTCGTGATAGATTCTAAAAGCCTCTTATTCCTCGCAGCAATAGAAATAAACTGTTCTGGGACTGCTCGCTGTCTGTGAGTGAAGTGAATGTTCTTAAAAGATTCTATTTTGTATTGAAAGAAAGACTATCACAGCTAAGGACGCAGTTTGTGGCGATAAGTGAAGTGGCTTTTGGTGATACTTCTTTTCTCCACGAGTTTTCGAACCAACCCACACACACACACACACACACACGCATACAGTTATACAGAATGAGTCTCATCCTATAGAAAGATACGTGTGTTTGATGCAACTCGAGAGATGCACACTCATATCAAGATGTAGTGTGACACAGGATATATATACTGAGTGAGTATATAGTTATATAGTAAGTAGGCGGTTAGTGTGAGGAGAGTAGCCACCCCGTCAGAAAAGAAGAACTTTTTCTTCTGCTTTTGTCTCTTTTGGTTCAACGAATGTGTCATATCACAAAATAGAAGTTGGTCTCAAAAAGTGTCTTTCTTTCTGGACCCTTCTTCACAAACTCGTCTTTTCACAGAGATCCGACCTCAATTCCCAGGAAGCACTAGACCAGGACCAAGTTCGAGTAGCAAGTTTGAAAGCTCTCTCTTTCTCTCAGCTTCTTCACTGCATTCCCATAGTTCGCGGACTCCTACGACTGCTGGACACACGGAAAAAAGACATCCTACTTTGCTGCTGCCAAGATGAGCTTATGTTCTCCCACACATGACCAACCAAAAGAACAACTTTTCATTTAATGTTCACTAACTAACAGTTGAATTGCTTTAAGAACCTCCATACACACGGAGAGGGAGAGAGATTGCTTTCTTCTTCAATAATCCAGCATTCAACGCTGCTCATCTCTATCTCTCGTGTATATGAGTGAGAGTGTCCCCACAGGTTTATAAACTGTGGATTCCTATTGTGCAGCTCAAGTCCGAGCAGAGCAGACTACTGGGCAGAAATACAAAAGTTACTTGTCCACAAAGAAACTTTAAAAAGGGAGAATAAGACAAGAATTTGTGGAATCGAAGAAGAAGTATGCGGACCATTCAGAAATTCAGATGGCTGCTCGAGATATCCACTCAAAGGTACTTAAATTAGATCTTCCTAACTTCCAATACACTCAACAACTCTGGAAATGTTACCGATTTATATTTCTAGGCACAAAGCACAATGGACGCTCACTCTAACATGTTATCCTTTCAGAGATACTAAAATCTGTTTACAGTTCACGTAACAAGCAAAGTAGCTAGGAAATAACTGGTCGATTATCTATAAAAATCGCTTGCCTGCTGACGCTTCAAAAAAACTCATCTGAGGACTTCGACTAAGGGTCTTTTATGAATCTAGAAAATAAAGGGCTCGAGCCAGAGATGAGGCCCTTAACGAGTCCACTACAAGATTCATTGTCTGCTGAGCTCTCTCAGGTAAAAATATTGTAACGAACCCTCTCCTCATTTTTTTAAACATCTTCCTTAAAACTCACCTTCCCACTTCGATGAAGACCTGACAGCACACTCAGGAGTCAGCCACTACAGAGTAAATTTTAAAACGAAACACGACCACACTTCATAGGAAAAATGGAATTTTATAAAATACTTGTTAAAGTTTTTCTTGAAATTCGCTGATCATAAAAAGGGGTAAAGATGATTAGGAAATGATGTAAAATAGAGGGAAGCCGTGTGTGGGTAAGCTGAATGTGAGAAGAGAATAAGAGGACAAATTTAGTATGAAAGAGGGAAAAGACAGAGGAAAGAATGATGAGCTATAAAGGTAGGAACATAAGATTCCGAGATAAAAGGGAAATGGACGGGGAAGATGATTCTCGTAAGCATCAAACAACTTGTCCCTTAGAAGAGAATCATAAAGGACACGAAAGGATTATTATTACTGTTATTATTACGCATTATTCTTTCTTTTATAGCAACACGCATCTGTCTTTAAGAGAGAATCCAACTGTTCCTTCTCCTCTCCTCCTGTTTGTATGAGAACAGGTTGAAGTGGCTGAAACGATGGGAACATGTACTCTGAAGTGGATTTCTTTTATAGACGAGTCTTTCTTCCAGCTAACTAAATCTTCTTTTTTTCTTAGGGCAATTTAATACTTAATCCAGTAGAGATTTTGGAGGAACACGAAGGCATGACCAATTGGGTTAACAAGTTGAAAGGCCAAGAAGGAGAAGTGAAGGAAGGTCCACTACAACAACGCAACCAAAAGGGACTTTTACTACTTAAGCTACCTTCGTTTTCCCTCGCTAACCGTATGTTACGTCGCCAAGGATTTATTATCATCAATCACGATCTCCATCCTGACAAAGCTAAGTTGCAACTTCTTCCTTCTTCAGCCTTCCCAGCATCCCAGCATCTCACCAGAAAGACCCTTCAACTTTTAAGCAAATGATTCTCTCCAATGTTAAATTGATTCTATCTCGAAATCTTTTATCTTCTAGTAAATCCCCCAACTATTAAAGCGTACCCTTCACTCCAACATGTTCCTTCCTCATTCATCTCACCTGATATATTCCTTACTCACATTTAGTCCCACTCCTTCTTGATCTCCATTCTGTTGGCAGGGAATTACCTTACATAACGTAATCTCAAGTATACTTGGCTATTTTAGGATACAAAGTGCGTTTATTACGAAATTACACAGAGATTCCAGTGCAAAAGAATCTGCGTAACGTAGAGCGACCAACGATAGTAGTTAGTAGAATTTAGTTCTCTTATATTTCTAAATTAAATGTTTTTGGATATATTTGGAGTCACTCAGGTTATACACGTTCACCATAACCGAGACAAAAGGGATTTATAAATTATAAAGGATGCAGTCCACCACAGAGTTAGGCATGAGCATAACTAATCATGGAATGTAAGCAATCAATTTTGTAATCTAAAGTTAGCGTAATATGGAATGAAATAGGGTGAGACATGACTTTCCAGGCTTCTCTCTCGTTCAAAAGATAAAGTTGATTAAACTGGAGTAATATCTCAACTTGTACCATTTGTTATAACGGCCACGCACAGTCAAAAGTCTATCTGAACGATTCATCTGATCTGCTCTTGTGCTGGCCTATCTAAAACCAACGCTATTCTGCTCTTTCCTTCCTTCCTTCCTCCTACAAATTTCAACTTTTGCTTCGTTCTCTCTTTCATGTGCATTTCTGCTCACGCCAAACTTTTCCTGTTAATCATTTCCTCACATTAACGGATTTCCTTGGTGTTGTAAGCTGGAAGGGAAAGCTGAAGAGAAACCAAGAAGAAGTGAAGTAATTAGAAACACATATCGTCATTTATTACTTATTGTTCAGTGCATTGCATCGATCTCCCCAGGAATAAAAATAAATCAATGGAGCTACGCTCAACTTGGAATCGAATTATAATTCCCAAGCACTCACACACATGTATGTGACTACTCTGCACTCCTAGTAATTAAAGTATATCTGCACACTGGTTGGATTTGCATGAGTGTAACAAAGTAGAGCAGATTTGCTCGGAGTGGAAAGAGTGGAAATAAAAAAGGGAATGCACTTTGCATGTCATTTATGTGGGAGAAAGAGAGATAGGAGGAAAGGCACCCATATAGAGAAGAAGCACATTTCACATTTGAGTCGTGTAAAAGTCCCCCAAGGTCCAATTTGATATTCATTCGCGAATGAAATCCTTAACACTCATGTTGCAAGTAAAAGCAGCCACAACTACCACTGCGACGTGGTCGTTCCACCAGGCCGATTCAAAAGTCTCTTTCAGTTTCATTCTATCCAGCAGAGTAGCTAATCTAACGATAAAGGAGAGAGTAGGTTTCCTTAATACACTCTCGCATCTATGCTCTATATACAGTTCAGTCGATGATCCTGTAGACTGCCTGTGCTAACATGGAGGAAACGTAAAGATCAAGTTCAGCAAAAGAGTACTCTTGAGAACCATCGTGAACTAACAGTCTCACATACACCACGCATTATTTATGGTGCTACACATTTCATCATTTTGTAAATTCGTAAGTGAAGTGGAGGAAATGCAGACTACCAAAAGTGACTACACACTCGCTTTCTACTTTCTCCATACAAGCTCACACACACACACACACACACACACATCATATGTAAAAGGGAGTTGCATTGACTGGGAACGACGTTGGCTATAGCCGTAAAGGCAGAAGTTTCACTGACATTCTCTGTGAGGAATTGTTACTTGTTCTGAGTGAAAGCACCTCAGTAGAATTTAAGGCTGAGACCTGAGTGAGTGATACTCTGTAGTAATGAAATGGGTTATTATTTCCTCCGGAGGATGATTGAAAGGCCCGTGTGCACAAGAAGTTCCCATCAATACCAACAACGAGGAAGGATAGAGGCTTTCTTGCAAAAAGACTTTTCTCCGATCCACCAAGTCAATTTACCCATTTGCATCCTCCATTTCCCAACATTCTCAATTTCTATTTGGACATTAAATATTTATTTATGCATAGCATCAATATCCTTTGAATAGGCAAGACAAGTCACTTTGCTCACACAAATGGAATTTTCGACATCCTCTATATAAAACCTTTACCACTATACATATACCATATACATAGTGTGCTCTATATAGTGTGAAGTTATGAACAAGTCATTTTCCTTTTCCGATACACACACGCAAACTCTTCAAGTTTAATCTGCCTTCTTCACGTTCATCCGAAAGTAGTTGTGTGTGTAAACCTTTTCTCCTGTGAACCTTCTCCATTTTCCACACGTGCATTTGTGTAAAGTGGAGCGAGATCTCCTCATGCTAAGCACTTTTGGAATCTGAGAATCTTTGAGATTCAAAGCAAATGATTTATCGAGTGAGGAGATAAACTCTTCTCGTGGAGACGCTTAGTGTTTATCGTACAAACAAAGTGTGAGCTGTCGATAAGATGCCCAGAGCTAATTACTGAACTCAGAGTCTTGGAAAGAGATTGGATCAGTGGAGTGTGTGTAGACAAAAGATTGCTTTCAGAGAGTGTGTGGACCATTTCCAGACGCGGAATAAGAAAAGATGAAATAATATTGACTCAATCTGAAGTTACAGGGGAAATAAGAGAGATCACGAGGTGGCTGTGTTCTTTATCAAATTTTCTTTAGCACTCTTTTCTGTTTATTCACTACTTTTAGTACTTTTTCTTCGCAAAAGTATTTCCGCCTAGTCCGTCGACATCCCTCAGCCTACACAATCGTCACTACTCCGAGAAAATAAACTCTCTCTGCTCGGGGATTATTGTTTTAGCTTTCTTGTTTGCACAACGACGGCTAAAGTGAATTCAGGTAGCTTCGTCATATTCAATGTGTACAGTATAAACCTTTGTCTCTCAAAACTAAAGCTCTTATACCCTTATAGATGATGACACACACCCATATACATCTATATATATATACTTTGCTGCTGCAGCTCTCTCGGTGCATATCCTCTTCTCCTTCATCCAATTCTTCAATCTTTGAAAGCAAATTGTGACTACACGATCTCCCTTGAAATATAAACCTATCTCGTTACACGTCACCAAATAAAAACTCGGATCTTATTCATTTTATGTCAATTACTGTGAAGAGTCGATATTCTAAGAGTACAGAACAAAAAGAAACCGTCCTACTTTTATATTTACGGATAATACATTTCCTTGCGTCGAAGAAATTCGGGTAATTTAGATTAATATTAAAGAGTTCGACACAGTTTCTTTTATAAAGTTAGGGGAACGAATACTGAATACCCACGTTTGTTTTTTTATCCTGTTATTCAGCAAGTAAATTGGAATCATTCAACAAAGTCTTTTGTCCTTTAGAAAACGGAGGAGGAACACGAGGAGAGACTCATCCACCATCAGATAAATCATTAAGATTAGAGAGTATGAGGAACTTCTTGGGGACTTTTTTGTGCTCGAATGTCACTTTATTATTCCTTCCACTTTTGAAATGTCATTCTGCATGCTCTCCTTTCATAAACGCACCATGACGAGAGAGACATTAGAGGACAATACGTAACCGCAATGTCTGTAATTGTGGTTGACAATAACAATAGAATAATGAATTATCGAACAAAAACAAATCAAAATCCTATCCACCATAATTCATAATTACAGAGGGATCCTTTCAGAGCTTCGGAGTTTTAGTGCATGCCACCAAGAAACCACCTACCTATCTTAAATTTGCCTTTCAAAGCTTCATGGAGAGCTCCTCACATAATAAATATACTTTTTCGGACTATAATTAGTCTTATCTCCCCATTGTCCTTGTCAGTCTCGTCATTTTGTGTGTGATGCTCTTTAAAGTAAAGACTGAAGGCTCTGTACTCCGTACGCAATTTATACTCTCCCAACATACGCGCAATTATGTGCGAGGATGGTTGGCCAAGGCTCAAGCACATTTTTGTGTTATAGTTTAAAGTTTAAAGGAAGGGAAAAACTTAATCTCTCTGGCGTAGATTAAGAAAAAGTGGCTGGATTTGGAGATGGAAGGTATGGAGGAATTAAGTACGAAGCGACGGGATGTCTTTGGAGGGAGAGACAGGTAGTGTGATTGTTGAGATGCATGAAGACCATTATCTGTTGATCTTCATATTTACTCGGTAGTTCATTACAATGAGTGTAGCGTGGTAAATGGAGAAAAGAAGATGAGATAAACAAAATATTCAGCTCAACCCGAGGAATCATCATCGTGGCCCGATGGGAAATGTACAAATGGAAAACAGCACAGGCAACCAGCCACCGTCCTATTGTTATTGCTATGATTATCTTATCCAGACATGAGAGTGAGGTTTCTGAGGGAGCTATTGTGCCTGGATGAAATGGAACAAGAATAGTAATAAGAATAATAATAACTCCATCCAACACTCCAGAAGAGGAAGGCACAATGAAGAGTATGACGTCTCTCAGAAATATTATGATTAAGTCGTCTTTCTAAAAAGCAGAAATGAGTTGCTGCAGCTTCGCAAAATTCCTCTCCATCTCATCTAAGGCTGTGCGTATTCGGTGTATGTTATTAAAGCGAAAGATATCTTCCAGGTCCGCGCAAAAATTTAGGTGAATGAGGAAACATTTTCCCATGCGAACGATACACATGTATGAATTTCTTGAGTCAGAAGGCGAGTAATGGGGCTAACGATAAAAACATTTTTTAAATGACACGCACACACGTTTCACTTATATTTGAAATATTTCTTGAAAAGAGATTCTACACTCCACAGCCGAAAACTAAATGGTTTTTCTGCACACCCTTCAGATTTTTTAAAAGTTTTAATGTTCATTGTAAACTGAAATTTCGATTTCCGCTCAGCCCACTTCTAATAGTTCTAATTGGACATTTTTAGATTAGTTGAAAGCTGTTTGTTTAAATAAAATCTCCTTCCGATGACTAACTGGAATTAGTTGACGAGGAGTTTCCTTCTTCCCTTGCATCTTAGCGAGAAAAACATTTGCGTTGTTTGTCACGTTTTAAAAGCCTCAGCCCACCTGACAGCCCACAATGGTAGAGAAGATAAAAATCCCAAGTAAATAAATTAAAATGCATTATCCCCGTAGTGAGAAAGAATGAAGAGCTAATGCAGTCACGAGCTGAGAGTGAAGTTGCATGTGATTTGCATATGTAACTGTGGGCCTGATGTACACTCAAAAGTAAATGTAGTCACGTTGACTTAACAAAAAACTACCGGTTGACCCGCAGGGGTTTTGTTCCTTTAACATTTATTACTTTTACAGCGACCAAAATGCTCTGGATAAACGAGAGGCTGTAAGAAAATGGACATAAGAAATCGCCAGGAATCCACGTGTTGTATATCATTCGGCCAACTGACTGATTAAAATCCAGAATACATATTCAGTGGATAGGAGATGAAGGAGAGAGAAAAGATTTTTGAAACATTTAATAACATCAATTGGCCATGGAAATGATGATAATGATGCATAATATCTTGAAGGAAGAATATAAGTGGTTTTGGAGGAGAGTGTCTGAGAGACAGGAGAAAACAGGGGGTCCACGGACAAGAGCATCAAAGACGCTATCGCAGAATAGAATTGCTCCAGTTGCTCTTATTAAAGAAGGTAATTAATGCAGAACAATCTCTCGGCTTCTTCTTCTTCGCACCTGCCACGACGAGCCCGGTAAACGAGAGAAGGAAAGAAGAAGACGAAGGGATCACTTTAAACTTTTAAATGAGATGAAGCAACGAACCAACAAGAATGTATCGTCATAGTGAACATCTCGTTGTGTGAGTATAAACTATAAACCCATTTTCTAAATTGCGTTATCTTTGATGTGATTGTGCATATCATGAGCCTCCTCGATTCCATGGAGGAAATGTAACTACGCAATTTGAACTGGATACAGATACAACTTATCGCTGCTGCTTCCTTAAGAACAGATATTTAAAATGAAATTTCGGAGATTGAATAGAAGCGTATCAGGGAGATTATTGGCTCTCAGGATTTCCTTGTTTATTCTAGTTGGGGAAAATATGGAGAACGTGGTCTGGAGAAGAGCAAAGATGAGGGAAATGACTGAGAAATGAGGAGGAAGCTGTAGGATCGTGCCTAATGCCGAAGAAGAAGCTGTGTTGGTTCTTAGGATTCATTTTTGTGCAAAGTCAACGCTGTGGAGGAGATGTAGGAGGTAGTGAATGGAAATTGGTATTGCCAAAAACTGGGAAGTTAAAGTGATATTAGGATTAGAGGATATGCGTATAACTGGGGAGAAAACGAGAATCACTTTGTCCTGGCTTGTTATGTTATATGCAAAGGCTTAAATCTTTTGAAGCATGTCTCATCGATCTCTACACATAATGGAATCTCCATGTTCCCTGGGCCTTTATTCCAACGACCTGTGCGAAAATCAGGTTCGATGGTATGTTCTCTTTAGTCGGGAGTTGTAAAGCTTTCTGTGTGTGGCAGGGTCGACCAACTTGCTTTAAGGAGGACCGATCACAAAAACGAAACTCTCTCAGGTACCCACGAAGGTAATAATAGGAGACTTACTGAAAGGCTCTAGCTTTCTCTCTCCCTGCCATATAAAACCAATACGAAACTCTCCTGGGCAAAAGCTCGGCGAAATCTAATCCACATTCGCCTATAACATCCAGAAGCTGCACTTTCGATAGTTCAGGTCCTCAATCCCAATAATCTCATCCAGACTGACTCTTCCTTCATCTCTCTCTCTCTCTCTCCTCTCTGGAGACACTAAAGTGATGGAACGAACGAAGAAATGGAGCCATAAAAAGAATGAAATGAAAAAGGCCAAGAAAAGCTAACAAGTGCGAAAGGAAATAAATTGGTCATCCTCAAACAGAATTGGCAATCAAATGAGAATTAGTCCCACAAGTAGCCGTCCACTGTAGACAAATGAACTCCAAGAATCCTCACTTGATCTCGATCTACTTTACTTATCCAACCCCGTATACCTGGCCACCACCATCAAAGATCAAACACACACATTAATTCTTTTCTCCTCCTATTTACACACTAACAAGTGAGACAATTATTTGTCCAACGACACACACACACACACACACACACACTCGTATACCTCGCCATAACATAAAACTTCACGAGATGCAGGAACTTCATTTATCAACGATGAAGGAAGAGTCACACAAGGCAAATTATTATTACTGCTTCTTGCATTGACTCTATGTCTATAAGATGTTCTGTAGTGAGTGTGTCTGTTATATCCCATCTGGGTCGTAAAGTACTTTCCCTTCAGCGTCACTACATAACTTGAGACAATCTTACACACGTCATAAAACACGAAGCTCAGCCACACAGCCAGCCAGTCTGAGACCTCTTCTTCTTCTCTCGCATTCCTCTCTCCAACTTTGTGAGTTGCAATATAATCCTCCTCATACATGAGAAATTACTTTCCCTCCAACATAAATGTCCCAGTTCAAGATTCCACACAAATTTGCCATTATTATCGAAATATATTAAACATACTGCAGAACAAAGGACATGTAATATTATTATTACCATCAAATCCACTTCAGCACACAAAGCTGCAGTGGCAAGTGTAACTAGAGGAGACCTATAAACAGCAGCGAGGAATCAACTTGTGCAAAATGGGCAGACAGACTTATAGTGTTCCGCTAAGTTTCCAACCTGCAGCGTATGTGGGTCTTTACCATAGTACGTGACTCCAGTTAGGCGTTTTATACGGACACACGTTCTAGGTTTTGCACTTTCTGGGGAACATCTTTGGAAGCATTAGTAACAATGACACGGTGTGTGTGTGACTTATAGGTTGGTTGTTCCCAGGCTGAGTTGGTCTTTGGAAGGAACGCATAGTTGAATAATGTGGAGTTGTGGGTGGTGGGAAGAAGAGAGTCTCGGTAGTTTAGCTGTGCAGAATTTTGGCTTGGAGATTCTGGTGGAGTCTCTGCTTCGAATAGACTTCCACTTTGGAAGGAGAAACCATCCAACCGAGTGAGGAGAAGGCAGACTTACTTTCTCTCATCTTTCGCTTATTATAATATTATAGTACATGAAGCTTTTAAACCACAACCTTATTTCACGCCAGCTGTCTACTTATTCCAACTAAGTTGCAAAATTGTGATAACTAAATTCACTCGAAGGGGAGAGAGAACGAGTCTTTCTTCTGGGATAACTCTTTCACGAAGGACTGGAGTGTGAATGAAACCAAGGCTTTCTCCGGACCTTCTGTTCCTACACAGATACACACAACCGTCTACGGTACAATAATATACTAGACACAATCTCAGACTAAGGAGGAAGAACGTGTGAGAGAGAGTTACAAGCTTCTTCGTCCAACCAAATGTAATTTTGCCAAGCAGGAATTTCTGCACAAGATTCATCACACTTTCTCCATCAGAAGTGAGTGAGTTTGGTTGTGTGTGAGTCTGTGTTATTTGTCTTTATGATGTTCCTGGCGATGAAGATGCTGTTACACTCTCTCGTGAATAATCGATAGGGTGGCTCGTCGTCTATTGTCTCAACCAATTCTCGTGTATTTAGCTGCTCTACTCCGGTGTAATTAGTTGCAGGAAGCTGGGTTCCGTGAAGGAGGGAAATATACCGCCCATTCCTGATTGTTACGACGCCTTGGATTCAAATAAGTCTTTTGCAAAAGAAGGGCTATAATTTTGCTCCTAGAATTTCAGACTTTATTGCAAGTCTCTCGCTCTCGCGTTGTGTGTAGAAGTGAAGGTGGTGGTGGTGGTGGGAGATGTTCCATTATAATTAGTACTGGGTTGCATTTTCCACAATTTCATCGTGAAACTTTCTTCTTCAAAAGTTTAATCGCTCCACTTGCTCCGATCTCCTGACTCCACTCTGAAAGACTTCCTTTTCTTTCCCTTACAATATTTGGTTGAGAAATACGCGGAATGGTTTTAATTCCGTGAGATACTGTTAAGTGGGCTCACAGAACTTATGAGTCTCTCGCTCTCTCTCTCTCTCTATTACACTCTATCTTTAGAGCAGGAAGCATTATAGTTGACTCTAGTTTTCTGGATAGACTCCTATACGTACTCTGTATACTGTACATGTATATACTTATAGGTCGTGGCGGGTAGCGTAGGGTGAACCCAACTTGTGTGCTAAAATACCTTCACACTCCAAAATATATTTCCCAAACTGATTTAATTTCGGTTGTGAATGTGAGACTCTTAAGTTAGTTCTGAGAAGGAGTTGTTCTTGTCACACGAAAGTTGTCATCTGTAATTCTCTTTCTTATTTTATGAGACTCCCACGATTCCTACCTGATGAAAAGTCATGTGTCCCTGTTTGTGTGTGTGTCTTGTGTTCCCACCGCTTTGGGCCACGAAGAAAGGATGAAGGACACAGTCACACGAATTTTCTTTCAACTTTCTCCGTGTGGCTATGTACGCGTGAGTACATATATATATATAATATATATATGTGTGTGTGCGATTAGGTACATCTTGTACCACGAGTAAGAGAAAATCTGTCTTAACTTTAGAAGATCAAGGGACTAACGTAAGAACAAATAGGAGCAGTCTTCTATCTACAGGAGAACCTAATGCTTAAAACATAAGAAGGAGGACTTTTTGACTAAGAGCTCCACACTGAGCCTTTAACATCCACGGAGAAACAAGCCACACTGCACATGTGGCACTTTTATCGGATTTCTTTGCTTTCTGTCTTCTTCCTCCCTCAACTACTTTCACAGCCTTTCTCCTCGGATCAAACCTTTGGCTTACACAGACTTTAATATTGCAGCATTCCCTTGGTAAAATATTTAAACGTGTCTACACACCCGACTTTCTCTTGTAGTTTCCTTAGTCTGAGAGTCCAACACACGCACTCACACACTTATGCTCCAAGTCTCTCTCTCTACAGGCCCATGAGAATTTCCCAACCATCGCTAAACTCCACGGAGATCAATGTTGGCATACGAATCCTCTACTTTTACCCTAAGGATTACCAACCACTTTTGTATAGCATCGTTTTAAACTAATTTGTACTCATAGAGATATTCCCTCGCTCATTTATTTTGCACGACATTGCATTATTGCATGGATGTGTTTCTCCTGTCATTCTGAAGTAATAAATAATGCACAGGTATTTGTGCAGTACCTAATAATGAGATATTTATCACAGGATGATACTCGAGATTAAACTGGGAAGGTAAATTTCGCTTGACAAACGGTGACACACACACACACACTTGTCAAGATCAAAGATGAAATTGTGTCTAAGTTTTGACATACTTTTGAGACTACCAAGGGAGCTCAAAACCCGTTAAGCCTATGGATCAATACTCAGGAGCAGCAGGCAGGGAGGCAGATAACTTGAAATGTTCAAATTACACAGGAGACTGTGCGTTTGCATGTTCCAATCAGGTGGATATCTGCCCAACAATCACATTTCCTTGTGACAACCATACATTTATAAGGAATGTATGGAACAGTCAAATTGTTTGTTTTTTATATTGCTTTTCTCCTTAAACTGACTTTGAGCTGAGAGAGGCCTACCTGCGTATACAGGAACGAGTGATTTGGCGAGAGATACTGTGACACATTTTGTATACCTTGCACCACCCTGTATGCATACTTATACACGTTATAATTGTGTGGACTTATAATAGACCTCACTTAAGTGTGGGGTGGACTCACTGTGGAAATTTTCCCCTCGATCTCACACAGTTCCGCACCGATTGTGTCTCTTAATTAACCTTTACTCACACAGGCAGGGAGTGTAGGTAAATTGTAATATGCAAGCAAACGTCCGTGTCCACTGTTCACTTATTCATGTTGGCCTAAGAATTAAACAAATAAGGTCAAATTTCAGCATCGCCACCCCTCCTCGTTCTCTGCATCAATTGCTTCATAATAAAATAAACAAATACCACTTTACTCACTACTTCGTCTACTAACTTACACTAATCACTAATCAGCAGTAAGCCAAGTAGCTTAAAATCGCGTGCTTAATTTGCATGTTTGTTGCATTCAAGCTCTATTAAGAAAATTCAGGGGCTGAGCATGAAACATTTGTCTACTAATGTCCGAAAGAAAGTCACTCCACAGTAGAAGAACGCCCACAAGGGTTGTTTCACCTGAGGGTCTCATGTGTCGATTGATTCGCAAATGCTCCACCACGCGCTTTCAAGTTCCAAGTCTCAATTATGAACTGGGTATAAATATTTTTGCCCACCGAAGAAAGAAATACTCTATAAATAATTTTAAATTGATCCGATGGCTAATGAAAAGACGAAGCCAACTAAATCGGACCACAATAAAGATACAATTAAGTTATTACATAAGAACTGTCAATGTACGGGCCAAGCTGTACTTTACCGTAATAGGGAATGTAGATTAATTTCAATAGTACGTCAAATGAACTTACACAGCCTTAGATATATGCAAATTTGTTTATAGAATATCAATAGATCTTAGTTTACCACACGGAAATAAAAAGCTAAACTGATGACGTGAGTAATAAAATGATACTTTGCCCTTCGTAGAGAATTCTAAACAACTCGATTCAACGAAAAGTCCATGTAGAAAGTTTGTCTCTGTACACAAGAAGACATGTGCAGGGTGAGTTTGTAGAGAAAACTGCTTTAAGTTGGTAAACTGAAGGAAGGTAAATCTGTCAATGCAAATATTGCGAGGACTAGGAACTGTACGAGAGGAAGTGAGTCGATGATGTAGACTAAACCAAAATTCACGTAAATTTTGTCAAGTTTAAAAGGACTGGAATAAATCTGCTTCATGTTGAGTGTTGACGGTAAACCGCAATTAACTTTATTTATTTTCCATTTATGAATAATTAATGCTGCCCTTTGACGAATGGTAGTTAGCTGTTAGTGGAGAGTTGGAGAAGACTTGAAGAGTAGTCTTGTGTAGGACGCATCCATTTGGCTTAAAAGCTTCTCTTAATTATATCAGATGGTTAGACTCTCGAGCATATAGGAAATATTCTTGTTGGTATTCTCTCTCTCTGGGCTAATGCTGTCTTGAGCAATCTACTGAGAGTCAGCCTCAGTGTTTGGCATATACTCATCGTGTGTGATTTCAAACTTGAGTGGAAGAATTCCTGCCGAGAAAGATCACAGAGTGTAAAGTCTGTTGCTTATGCAAACCAACTTGAATGCTATGAAAAGGTGTCAAAACACAAGAACTCTGCATGCTGAGAGTCTTGTTGATGGTGGTGATGGGTTTCTATGTGGTTTCTATCATCCAAGTGCAGCACACACAAACAGACTCAAGCCTCGGTGCTTTTCTCAGCTTCCTCTTTCTTTACCTGGGCCCAATCTTTCGTCAGTCGCCAACTCTTCCTTCCAGTTAGTTTGAGGCAGTCGGTTTAATTTGAAAGATAACTGTGTGTGAAGAAGAGAGAGTGCAAAACGCTTGTGTCGTAAAAAGCAAACAAATACCTCAAGGAGGAGAACCACGAAGAGTAAATCCTGAGTGTTTACTTTGTATGCCAAAAGTAGGGAATCCATTAGAAAGATTCAACCTTTAATTTAGGGAGCCAGGCAAAATCAAGATGAAATTTTAGCACGTGACTGGTTTAAGTCTGTTGGACTGTTTTTACGAGACGAGGAGTTCCTCTGGCGAGGATTTCTTCCTACTTGAACAACACACACACTTTTCTCCTTTTTCACACCGTTTATTCCAACGAGGGATGAGATAAGACTCCATGCAGAATAATCTGTGAAGCGTGTGTGCCTAACTGTTCCTCAAAAGACGACGAGGTTCTCTAAGGAGACCCAAAGCCATAGCAAATTGCAAGAGAACACCACAGGAAGTCCTGCTAAAAATTGTCAAATCTTTCTCCACGGAAAGGAGGAAAAAAATCCTGTCTGCATCTCAAGAACTTTCTTTACATTTTACATACGACCTCACTCGCAGGTCTCTTCTTCTCTCGCTCGGTACTCTCGTCTCTCTAATATGTCGCGTACCACACATTTTTAATGGTCTTGCCTACACACCAGAGTGGTTAAAAATACTGAGACGCAGATATACTCAGACACACACACGCAGGAATATTGACTTCCATTCCAACAAGCATCTCTCCAGAAGAAGAAGATCACTCCAGCAAATCTCACAGATTTGTCGTGGCTTGTAAGTAAAAGTATAAATATACACATACGTTACGTTCTACTACACAGCCTTATCTCTGGTGAGGAATCATGTGTGCACCTGTGTTCAAGATTTCACAGATTTGGCAATCCGTAAAAAATCTATTTTCCAAACTGAGCACGCCCTGCTCGTCGTGAGATACCATTTTTCACCAGATGCTACAATTGAGACAAAAAACATGGAATTCTCTGCACTTAAAATGCTTACTTATGCCTCTTTTTTACTCTTCTTCTGTGTCCTCATGTTTTTCCACAACCCGACTATCCAACCTGCCCGCTTCGCATCCATTTGTTCACACATTCCTACAAGAATTATGCCTCAGACCGAAATTCTTCCAAGCCACCCAAATCATCTCAGCAAAAAGGTACGCTAAAATACTTTTCTTCGTGGCCCACTTGTCTCACTAAAATCTTCACTTTCTCTGTCTAGTTTCACTAGCCAAATATAGAATTTTTATAAAAATTTGAGGAAAAAACCAGATAGGTTTCTCATCATGAATTCATTCCTTGAAGTGAATTGTAATATACTTGAAATTAAATATTCTGGATTCTACTAGGGAAAATAAAATTCACTCATAAATTAAAAGCACCATACTGGTTGGTTTTATATTTCGTACAAGATAGAGAGTTGGAAATCCAATTTGAATGTTACTATTGACGATTTGAGAATCTCCTTTGACTGGAGATATGAGTTGAGTAAATATAAAAAGGGATGAAAGCGGTGAGAGTGTGTTGAAGATGGAAAAGTCGACAATCGGAGAATTAATAAAGCTGTGCAGCTTAAATATGAATGAAAAAACTGTAATAAAAATGAGTCTTGACGTGCTTTGCTTTTTGTATGAATGAACTTTAATTTATGTTCTGTCAACATCACACAAAATGCGTCTTGAAGCTATTTCACTATTCTCTGGGATTTTCATGCAAATATGTTATTAGCATTGCTCAACACAATTCTTGTGCAGAGAGTTTCTTCATGCAAGTAAAATAGCGTCCACACACTCTCCACAGTAAAAGCAGTTTCTAAAGAATACGAAATTTCGATCGTAAAAGAGTCGGAGATTATTTCATGGACACACACAACTGTGAAACTAGAACACATTATTTGGAAATCTCATTTTCTCTGTCTTCATTAACACAAAACTCTTCTTAACGAAAACATATCTTCGTCCATAATTAACCTACTCTCTCTCCCTCTCTGTAACAAGTTCCAACAAAGGATATAATTTTAACTAGACTTCTACAATAAACTTTTTTGTTAACTTCTCGTGTAATATTTATCAAAAGCGAGGAACTCTCGCTGTGGTATCTCGAATCTGGAGTAATAGAACCACAAATCTAATTTTCATGCAAATAAAGTGCATACCTTGTAAAAACATTAAAAATTCCGTAAACCACTCGCTTACTTACACAGCTAGTCGACCAAGAAAGTTTCCCGACATAAATTCTCTGCAGGTCATTTATTCGCGAAATCAATGGTCGCCCAAACTGGGAAGTACCTCCGTATACACGTGTGCAGGAGCTGGAATAAGAACCTTCGAGAAGTTTCCGCTTGAGATTGCTCTGAGCACTTACTGTATGAACCTGTGTGCTGCGGGATTGCCATATCCTGATCATCATAGGTAGTCGATGTAGCATGTGAAACGACACTCGAGATTCCCTTCAGCCAGTCGCAAATTAATTACTCATGAGCTCTTGGCTCTAAACTGGAATTCCAGAAGGTTGAACACAAGCGATGAAACTGTCACGACTTGGATTATTGGCACTAAACAACATTTTACCAAAGATTGTATAACTGTGACTGAGTATTATTACAGTTTAACTCAAGTTAATTGAACAATAAAGACAATTTTGTGGGCTACAAGGAGGAGTAGGAGAAAGAACAGAGGCGTTGATGATTATGTCGCCTGTGTGAAGGGAACTTTGCTCGACTTTCGACTATAATCACCGAGAGTAGCACAAGAGATGCTGTTCTTCAGAGACTGAGCAAAGTTTTGATACAAAAGGGACAGTTCGTTCGAAGAGTAATAACCGCAATTTAAAAAACTTATTTCACATTTCATCAACTTCCACGCTGCAAAGGAGTGAGTAGGTTGAGTTGGTGTTGGTGTGTACAACGAGAAGAATGCACGCTGCCTTATGTACCAGAAGGTTTGGTAGACTGTGTGATTCTTAAAAAGAAAGTAAAACTCCCTGAAGGGACCAACTCGAAATGAACTAAAAGTAGTCCCACCGTCCAACTATTCAGTTCTCTCTTTCTCTCATCTTCCAAGTTTCTAGAAATGCTTCTCTCTATCGAAAACTCTGATATGCTGACTCCCCACACATATTAACTGCGTACAGGGACAAGTTTCTCGGAATATATATGCCTACTATCTATATCTATATACCAGCCACCACACATCTGTTTAAGATATCGACAAAGTCTAAGTCGGCTCAATTTGATCTCTATGAGATTTTCATTTTGCCTATCTTTCTTCCTGTGAAAGATGATGAGGACTATATAGATTTCTGTGTGTGCATTCATCTCTCCGTGTATCGCCGTCGTCCTTTGACTCGGCCTACTTCAGCAGAAAGAAAGCTCCTTTCGCTGTGATTATTACCATAGAACATGCCATTTCCTCATATCTCCTGACTCTCCTGTCTTCTGGACCTCTGGTGAGTCTTTGTCTTTCCGATTTCGTGTGTACCAAAGAGAAAGATCAGAGACAGAGGAGAGCTGCGTCGTCTTTTGGCTGACAGAATCATTCTTCCCACAGATGAAATCTCTTTTCTCCCACACACACAACAAATAACACTGAAGCACCAAGCAGCAGTATTGTCTCTGCACAAACTTCCTCCCAGAAGTCATTCCGTTCTATTTATCGGATCCATGAGAGATTCACTCCGACAAGAACATCAGAACTTGAGGCCACTGAGGAGGAAAGTATCATCTGGTGCCTCAGTATAACACACACACACACACACGCAGAGCATCAGATCAGCTCAGTCACTAAGTCACACACACACTGAGACTGAAAGTAATATTATGAGCATTTGGTAGTAGGAGCCATATGCATGGAGGAGGGAAGATAGGAGACTCTAAGTAAGTTAAGCGTTGGCTTCAAACAATTGAAATGAATACTGGAAGTCCATATTGGAGAGAGCGACCAGCTTTCTCTTTCTCCGACATTCATTCTCATGAACTTTCTCTATTTGCGGAGTCAGTCTCAGACAACTGCAACACTCCATGGGTCGCCCAACAGCTCAACATACTCCGCCAGGAATACAACTGAAACACAATTGCACACTTACGCTTTTCCAACCAAACTCGCCAAGTGATGCGAATGGTGGTCATGCACATAATTTGTTGCGTTCTGCCTCATCATTGCCTTTATGACTATGGGAAAAGAACTCATTCCTTCACATTTCCCTTTCTTTCTCGTCCTCTACGGCGTCTTACAGAATACCTAATCTTCTTTCTTCTGTCCCTTTTCCCTTGCTGCCAACAAGCTTTTTTCCAAACTGGATGTAGGTCACCTGAGCTTTTGTTGGGCTTTCTTTTTTACGCCTGTGACTTCTAGAAATTGCACTTTACTCATGATTATTTAACAAGCCACTCGCGCAGCCAAACGATACACAACCAATTCATTAATACTTTATTTAATCTTCGTGTTATTTAGTAGAATATAAGTAAATCCACTCAAATTTAATCTCCTCCAGTTTCCTTCCTAATAGAATAGGCTAATTTTGAAATCTACATTAATTCATTTCTACTTGTAAAAGTAATAAAATTCCAGGAACTACTTTTCTTTTATTGCTAAGCGCAGTATACGTATAGTACAGATTAAGTTGTAAATAGGAGAAATGCAAGAATATTATTGTGTGTCTCCTCGCAATAACAAAAAGCATTCCATTATGCAATGTTATGCATACTTTCCCCTTGTTGAACAAGGAAGTCTCCATTACCCAGAGTATTATTTCCTTTACACCAGACACACAGTTACTACTACATACAACTACACATGCCAATTACATTATGCTCCCTTATTGTACACATTATGTGTAGTTCATTTGTACTCTTCTTCTTCCAATGATCCCCATGTTTAGGAGCGGGTGTAATAAACATATTATTACTTGGAATAATATGAGCCACTCAAGATTTGAACCATTACTACGGAACACATCCTTCCTACTCGCTTTTCTAAGCCGATGAGGGGATCGTTCCTCTGTACATACATGTACACGTTTGTCCTTTTGAAAAGTATGAGGATGAACTAATTATGATTCCCCTAATGCCATAAAGCTAACAAAAACCGTTATGTCAGGTCAACTGCTGTCGCAGATTTATTTCTCCCCCAACTTCTCTCTCCCTTCCTGATAAACTTTAATGCACTTTCTCAGCAGACAGAAGAAGATGCGTGTTGAACAATGGCTGGGGGTCCATTTCAGGAGGAAGTTAAAGAAAGAAGCACTCAAAGGGAACCTTTACTTTCTCTTTATGTGTATCATCATTACCTGGAGAGCCTGTGGCTAAAGGTCAAGTTCAAAAATTGGTTGTCTATTTCCATCAAACATGAATTATTTGAGTGACTTTTCTACCTCCACAGAAGCCAATAAAACAGAACTTTACTCACAGTCGAGTGTTCGAGTGTCGACCTTTCGCAGGTTTATTATATCGTCACGGAACATTCGTGACTGGTGAACGAGTGAGAGTGAGTATGGCAGTGTGTTGAGATTTTCCACGAATCATGAAAGGTTGAATTAACTCTTCAAAAGTCACTGGCAGCTCTACGAAACTCCTACCTACCTTTTCAAAATATTATTATTTTGTTTCCGATTTCGGTAACTTTTCCTGAAACCAATTTAGCAATTGGTCTTTCATTCCTTCGAGATATTTGTCGTGTATATGCAGTTGTAAGACCAGATTTCCGACTAAACACATTTCCCACTGCGTCCACGAAGAAGTTAAATTGTTTCCGTAAACTGCTTTTCAAAGCAAACAAACTGATCTATCAATCCCCGCATATGAATTCGTCTATCATTCCTCCCACAGCATGAATAATGTAGTAGTATATACCTACCTAGCTACTACACACAGTGAAAAACCCAGGAATATACTATTATAGTCTAGTTTTTCTAATGGGGAGCCTTTATACGGGCTCTCTCACAATGTAAAGTGAGAGGAGAAAACATGGAATTGACAAATATAGATTGAAGGAAATTTGTACACCTATAGCAGCAACGTACTATAGAAATACAACCACTCAGGTATATCAATACACTTTAGTATAAAAGTATAAGTATGTTGCATATATGTATTTGTATATAGTTATAGGGAAGTTATAGTGCAATAAAGCTGGGAGATTTCACATCGACGAAATCAGAACCGACCATGACAAATCGACCCTGTTCTGAGGTTTCTTTCTCCCGAGCTTCCTGTTTTCCTTTCTCCAGCGAATGTTGTTGCAGGAATCCCTTTAGTAGATTGTCTAGCTGAATTGTGTGGGTTGGTTTGAAACATTTGGTGTGGTTGTGGGGAAAGGTGCTTGAGCTTAGCTTTCTTTTCGGAATCTCTCATAAACACACGTATACACTCTCTCTAAAAGTAGACTAACACTGAGCACACACCGGTGAGGTAGATGATATAGAGTCTGTTTCTAACCTGAAGTTGTTTGCGTGCATCACTCCTACACAGTGAGCAGACTTGTGCAAAAAATACTTGTGCGAGTTTGGTCTCATGCAATTCAGAATTACCTCTTTCAGTGAAAGATATGATCTACATAGCGAAATTACTTATGCAAGCCTCCACATTTACATGTGTTTTCCCAAGAAGCTTTTTCCATTTGGATTTATGTCCGGATTTCACTCAAATTGCTCACAGAAGGTTTCTCGAGCAAATTTGTTCCCTTTTTCTGCACATACGTCTTTCTTTCCTTTCAATACTTCACATTCAGTTTAGACAGACAATATCACGTCCCCTGAGGCACATCTATTTATTTACCTCGACTGCCTTCTGAGTTCTGCTGGAATATGTTTGCATACATCTTGTATTTAGTTCAAAAACAAGAAAGCAAAACTTCTGCATCAGACTGAAATGTGATGAAACTCATTCTAACCTTAGGCTACATCTCTCAACAAACTTCCAAAGACAACTTTCCTTCAAAGCTCGAGCAGTCTCCATTTTTGTGGTTTATGTTTTAACCTCGGTGCATTCAGGGAAATCTGTTCCAAGGCAAAACACTGGTCAACCCATTAACGCAGGGTTTCATCTCACTCGTAATTTTGAAAGCCGTTTGTGTTTTGATCCTCTCTGATGATGACCTTCACTCTCTCAACACTTTCACCCACACATAATTGCTGAAATCATCCATTAACACACAACCTACACTTTCACATTCCACCCACAAAGTACTTAGAGAAACTCGTTCAGGAAAACTCACAAAGCTTCGAAATTCCACTTAAAAATGACTGAAATGCAGCTAAAGTAGAAAAGTGAAAATCACTTACCGAAAATCCTTCCAGCTCGCACAGCCTCCTGCGTCCACAGCGAAGCACAAACAAAGACTGGAATCCACCTTGCAATCATTTTCATTTTTCGCGGTAACTCCCAAAAATTCAAATCCAAAATATTCGTAGGTTGGAAGTAGCAACTTCCCCAATTCTTTGTTTACTTCTTAATCAAGTTCACCATTCTGTAATTACACGACACACACTTGATCTCACTCTAGAAACTCTAGATTTTGAAAGACAAAATATTACATAAAGATCGGAGTTAGAAAGTGACTAGAGTCAGATGAATCACGAGTGATTGAATGTTAAGTATAATCCTGACACAAAGACACATACACAAGCACGGAAGATAACAGTTAGTCGTATGAAACTACCCGGGAGTTGTGTTTGATTACAGGATGAATATAAATATGGGGGAATAATATGTGAGGGTCACCTAAAGTTTCAGTGATGTGAGTGAGAAAGGTAATTTATAGTTTAGAAACGCCGTAAGAAGTTTTTGACGGTGTCAACTACCTACACTGCGAACCTTGTCACATACATGCAGAACGAAATGCGGGTTATACACACTGTTGATTTCCACATAGCGTCGTCCCTGCGTGTCCCCAGGACATTCGGTGCTTCACATGAGTCTGGGTTATTGCGAAAGGATTGCATACAAATTATAAATGTGTTTGTGTCTAGTCAGAAACTCGGAGGTATTCTCGAAATTCACTCTCATTCACTACAGCAGCAGTTCAGGTTGAGTTGGTGTGGTTTTTATCTTCTTAGCCATGATGATGATGACAGAGTGTACACACACACACATAAGCACAAGCACAAGGTTGGTGAAAGTTTATCGTGTGCACAACTGCCCACAACTTCCAACAGTTCCAACGATGGACGACCACCACACTCAGTTTCCGTTTGTTAGGTGGGAGTCAACGTTCCCAGGAAGGAAGGAGAAAGTTTGTAATAAATAATTGTCATAGGAAATCTGTTGTCCATGCGAAGAACAATTTGCTCCCCTCTATTTCATTCACCTTTTAGTTTCCTCACGCAAAATTCTTCTTAGTCGCTCCTCACACAATCTAAATGAAAGCAAACAAATGAATATTTAAACTTAATTGTGCTACGTTGTATCAATCAACTGTCCCTGTGTATAAACCTGAAGAACCTCCGATGGACAAGGAATGAGTGAGCAGTACAGAAATTTCCATAGCTGTTCCTCAATTCTTTGTATTTGCAATTTGAGTAACAACTACAATTCCACGCTTTGTGTGCATATTTAAGTAAATTCCTAGGGAAACTATATTAGTATGAGACTACAAGAAACAGTTGACATTGTTGGCACAAAACATGTACTGTTGGTTCTATAAACAGTTTATTGACTGTTTCGATAGAACTTGATTGGAGCTTATTGGAAGTCAGCTTAGGTTTTAATATTTAGTCTGTACTTTCATAGTCTGTGGAATATTCTTGCGATACTTCTTCAATTTCTCGAGATATTCTTAGTTGAAATTGCTTTCCTAATTGTGTCAGGTCAATTGCAACTCTCAAATCGCGCAGCTTTCTTTGCGAATTTCAACGTAATCGTTACACAGCTTAATCATGAGTTCTTACTTAGTCACCCTATAATAGAGAATTATTGGCTAAAGGTCTGCTATTGCTATTATGCCGTTCACCTTTTTTCTCATTAAACGCAACATTCGTAATTGTCACTTGTCACGAAGATTTCAATCTTTGATTAGTTCATTTGAAACTTAAAGTGTACTGCTCAGGATGAGTCAATTTTATTTTGTGTCTGAAAGCGCTTTGGGAAGTTTCATTTATGACTGTCATAAGGCACAGCTAATAATCTCAAGCTTTTTCCACCCAATTTAAATATTTACCTACCGACAATGATGATACATTAAAACTAACTGTACTAGATCTTTAGTATCTTCATACTTTTCACTTTATTTCATTTATCATGAATTTGGACTACGTACATCATAATAATATTTCTATGAAATACTTTGTTAGCTCTCGCCTGAGAGACCCTGAAGGACGTGGAATAAATTATGGTGGATTCAGGTTTTGTATTATAGTGTGGCCCATTGCGACAACCCACTGAAAAACATACTGTTTAAGGCAATAAATAATACGTGTGTAGTCTGCAATAGTAAAAGGAGAGAAGGGTAAGTCGCCACCTAATCGTAATTACAGTAATTGAAAGTCATGGTAGTTCTATTCGCATAAGCATCGTCATAACTATTAGATGCAGTAATTCTGTGTTAACTGTGATAATTATTGCCCCCCTTATCCTTGGGACGCAGTGTTGGCAAAACACTATTGCTTTCACAAGAGAGTAATCATTGCCCAGAAGAAATGATATGCTTCTTTAATGACTGCTAAATGCTCCCTGCTAATAAATTCGAAGTACGGAGAAGCATTGGGATAATTTATTTTGGTCTTATAGTCCACCTTCCTACGTAAAGTGACCCGTGGGAATAAATATGAATGGCCAGAAGTGAATTTGTATTTATTTCTTAGGAAGATACACATTTTGTTATTATCACGCGCCGTATGAATTAAACAGTGCAATTCCTGCTTCTCTACACTTCAGCCTAATTTTTGCAACAAGTGTGTGTATGTGACATGTTCATGTTAAAGATTAATTTCGCAATATTTATAAACGCGAGTTTCACTATGGAGGCCAGGCAGAGTGGAGGATCCTATTATTATCTGTATCTTATTTGTGTTGTGTTAAGAATAGTAGGAACATTAGGAGCCTTACCTCGATGAAAATATTAGAGCAAACATTCATGAATAAATTACGTACAACTCTTGAGACAACAAAGAGGAAAGGATTGGAATTGGGTAGAGAGAAAGAAGCTACAAATTATACATCTGTGTATGACTGTCGCTTTCTCGCATTCAATAAAACCCACCTCCCCACCACTTCACAGTATTCTACCACTTTATAAATAATTAAGTCCATAATCCTCAAAGCACAAAGCATTGACTACTGCATAAAAAATTCATAAATAAGTTTCGCCCACTGCCACTCCTCTTGAATTTACAATATTTAGCCGCCGCGAAATATTCTGTTCTTGAGTAAATTTTAATTCCGACGAGTGCATAAACATTGCGATTCGTTGCTAATTTCCATATTGTCCAGGGCAATGACGACGACAAGACGACAAGACGACAAGGACAAGAGATAATCTATCAAAACACATCTTGAGAAATTTGTTCTCTTGAGGTTGTGGGGAGAAAACACGTCTGTGGAATTTTCTGAGAAGGTAGCTTTCAGCTAGTTTATTTTGCATGAATGGCTAAGAAAGAAACCCAGCAATTATAGTTTACTTAGGCTTTGCTTAAACTAACCACATAAAATTCGTGTAAATAGCTTCCATCATTTTCATTACACACTCGCATCATTCCACCTTCCTCCACTTTATCGGCCAAATGGCTCACTTGAGCTTTTAGGTGGTTTTTTCTTTTTGCATATTTTCTAACTCCCCGCAATGCTGAAGCGTTGGTTGTGTATAACTTATTTTGTTTGCTTCGTGTCTGAAAGTGGCAATAATTCTGTCCCTTTAGTTCCGCATGATGAGATCGGGAAAGTTGCTTTATTCTTTGGTGTGTGTCATAAGGTGTAATATAAAGTTTTTGGGAAGTATGATTATTGCTGGAACGTGATAGTATACTTTGGGTAACTAGCCTTTAGCTTGTGTAGTAATTAAATACTTTTCTTACTTACCTGCATGCCCACAAGTGTTTAAATATTGCAACTGTATCATTCAACGAACCTCTCGCTTAAATGTTTGTCGAGACAAAACTCTATGTAGAGAATATGACGACGGACTGTGGACACGTATGCAAAGAAATGGAAATGTTTCTAGTTATTTTCTATTTTTCCAGTACTTTTCAGACATTTAGCAACTTTTTCATGCAAGGTACTTCGTCACAAATGCCCTTTGAGGGATAATTTGTCACAGCCAATGGGAAATGATATAAAAAACTGGTTCACTACTAAAAACTGGAACGTCAAAAAGTGCACGCTTTATATTTTACAATGTAGTAAATTTTTTGAGCGTTAGAAGTAGCAAATAAATTACCATACAATCACGCGACTCTTCATCTACCTACAAAGCTTTGTTAGTTTGATCCACAAATTCACAAATAGTTTGCGAACAAATTTGACCAATTTCTGTAATTTTAGACTTGAGACTCGAGACTCGAGACGCTTCAAGACACCTGAACCATTAAATCCCCACACACAATTACTCCCTCAAGTTGGAATATGATTAAAAGAGTCGTCGTGTCGAAATGTCAACTGCTGGAATTAAATGGAGGAAATAAGTGTTCTCGTCCACAGTCCAAAGTAAACATGCACACACATTCGGACTGCTTCAGCACTCACTTTTCACTTGCTTTCTTAACACTCGTGCTAATCACAGAGAGAGAGAGACGTTAATAATCATAGCAGAATAATTGGTCCTCATTTCCTTGACGGGAACTGTGTGCCAAGTGGGATTAATCGTTTTCCTTATTTCTGTGTCTCTACTCTCTTGAAGAGTAAGTAGTGTTACACACACACAGTGTTTAAGTATGTAGGAGTTTTTGTCTCAACTATAATCTCATTTCATTCTTAACTGTTGGCGTAAACTCGGTAAGGAAAATATTGAAAATTCAGTTTGTACTCTATTTCAAGTAGAGCAAATCACCTTAAGAAGTTTGCAAGTTTGCCTGGCATCTTTCGAGACAGCTCTCATGAATCAATAATTGAAAGATGAAGGATGAAAAAGGTAGACGGAGTGAGTAAACTGTTTTTCTTGGAATAAATTTGTATTTATACGAAGAATGAAACTTACAGGCTTAGTCTGAATTCTTGAATGTCATTCCAACTTGAATCCGAATGCAATTTGAGTTTTAAACTTGTTTAACCTCACGTTTATTTAGTCCATATTGGAGGCTGTTGATGCAATCATAACTGTCTACACAAGCTGTGTGTGTGATCTATATAGTTTAGATATCAGAGTAAGCATCCTTTTGACTGCAAATCTTTCATAGAGAGAACAGAATTTTGTGTAACTGCATTCTCCCCACAGCTCATGGCTTAAAGAGAGAATTCCATCTATCCCATATTTAATGCCTCGGCTAGAAAGCCAGAATACTTTGGGACTAAAGATCCCAAATCAGGGAAAAAGAAGAAATGAGACTCTGCAATTTTTTGTTAGCTTTTTGTGATTCTAGCAGTTTACAATTGGTCACGTTCAGGCTGCTTTTTCAGAGAAGCGAAAGTGAATGCCAGCTTTGCAAAGCCCACACAACTCCAGCAGAGTCCCAGAGACTCTCGAGGTCTCGACAATATTAAAAGTAAAGGAGATTCTCAGTGGGAAAACCTTCGAGAGTTTTTCTTATTACAAGTCTCTCCCTTTCGCAGTCACTTTTTACCCGTCCATGATTTTTATTTTCGTCAGCAGTTTAACAAATTAAATGGCTTGAGCTTGTACTTATCGAGATTATTATTATTACTATTGTGTCTCGGTGTAATTTACGAGTTTCATGGCTTTCCCAAGTCGTAAGGGTGTGTGGAATAGTGTGGATTTTAATTTTATAGTGGAATACCTAATGCCAACTACCAAGCTACCAAACTACCAAAGTACCAACTCTATTTCAGCTGTGGGAATTATCAAAAAAATTAAGTGGTATTTGGTGCGTGCGATGGAAGACATTATTATTATTTCATTGTTTTAAATGACTTTGTTCGGTTCCATAGTTCCATAAAAAAGTCGTAGACTCCACTGAGCTCTCTGATGAGTGTAGGTAAGAGTTTCGAAGGAAAAAATGATTATGACTTTAGTACTTTAGAATTCCTGCTGCTGTTGCTGCTTCTGCTGCACTTGGTTGCAGCTTTGTTGGTTGGTTGGTTGGTCGTGTGTGTGTGTGTGCTTTCCTCTGCCTATTCAAGTAATATTGGAAAAGTCTGAAGTGTGTGCTGCTGTGTAGGAAGTGAGCTAGTCTTTCTTCTTTCTCTTTTGCTCACCCCAGGACCTTTTGGAATTCTTTCCTGACCAACAACTATTGACTAAGCACCATAGGCACTTTCAACACTTTCTATCTTACTTCTCGCACATTCTTTCTCCATTTTAGTTTCCTGTATAGTTTTTCACGATGGCAATTGCAGGAACATCAAGATTGCCGGAGATACGGATGAAATTATTGTTTTTTCTTTGTTTCTTATCTTGGAAACTCAGTGGGGCTTGCCACTAACGTGGTGAATCTCGTATAACTTTGCATTAACAAGTTCATTTTATAGAATTTATACTTTTTAACAGAAAGGCCTGTATACACCGTCTATGTATTTGGTGCGCCTTAATTTAACTTCATGCTAGTGTGTGTGTGCAATCAAGTAGTTAAATAAAATAACACCACACACGATGGTTAGTGCAGGAGAGAGTAGGGGGATCGAATTGATATCATATCATTAAAATGAAACATAAAACGAACAACATATGGTTCGTTGGGTGCAATTAACAGTTTCTCGGCCCGTATTGGTAATGACTCCCTATGAATTTTCACGAGGTTTTATCAAGTCCGGTTTTTCCTTCGCCTAATATCCTCAAAACCACCAATAATGTTCCTACGGCGTTGTCGTTTTTGGAACTCTGATAAAAACCATTTTGTGTATTTTATTCCTTCTGATTCCTCGGAAAGATTGGGTTTTTAACAGATTCTGAAAACAATTGGGTCTACTTTATTTTATTTCGCTGGATATCCGTAGAAACCAACCTGCTGGGAGATTTTACTACTGCTTCTTATTTATTGTCCCGAATATCGATGCTACGAAACAAAGTAGGATTGCAGACACAGACTAACCAGTGATAGAAAATTGGGCCGAGTACGGACGATTAAATTAGAAGTAAAACGCTGTAACTCCGAACCTGATGAACCAATCGCTTTGTATTGTGATATAAGTAATAAATGTATTTGTGATTGAACTGACTAGTAATTATTGTGGATAGACTTGTTGGTAATTTCTCCAGAAGGAAGGAGACTGGCTGAATGCTTAATTCATTCTATCATCATTGATTGATTGGCGAATGTGCGACGACAAATGTTATGGGACTTTAATTAAAATGTTCGTGCAATACATAAGCCAGTGAGTAAATAAACAAGTACCCTGTCCATTGCACGACAGAACGAGAGAGCCTGAAAAAATTTATTGTATTTTACACTATTTCCTGTGTAGTGAGTTTTGTGACATGAAATCATTCTGACAGAAGAAGCCTTCTCTGAAGTTGCAATAGTTCATTCAAGTGAGGAATGAATAGATAGCTCAATAGAAATTATGAAAATGTTCATTAATTCTGTACGGAACGATATTGTGTTTAAATTCTGCTGTCTACCTTTTTACATTCTAGAACTCATCCAAAATGTTATTCCATGTCTTTTGTGGTGACACGAATGAACAGGAATTGAGTTGTAGGAACTTTGGAGCCTTACATTGCCAGTGAATTCTCAATACGAGTGAATTAATGAAAGTCAGTTTGATATTTATTTAGTCACCGAAATCTCAGTGATCTGTTGATCAGTTGATCCCTCAGCACACACAGAAATGCAATTTCCGTGAGCTCAAATAGAGTTGTAAAATCTCACTACAATAAATACCTACCATATTGATTCAGTATCAAGTGACACCAAAGTATGTGAAGAATGTTGGAGATTCGGTTTCCTCCAGATACTTGAGAACTCAATCACTTTCGTCGGTGGATAATCCAGCCGAACTTTCAGAAGAACACACAAACAAATTCTTCATGAGTGTGGAAAGTCGAAGGTGAAGATGAGAACCCGTAGAAAATTGTAAGACGCACGTTCTCTCTCTCATGAAAAGACTTAAACTCTCGAAATCATTTATCTAACCAAGTCAGTGTGAATTTTGTATCTGAATTCCAAGGAAATTCATCGAAGAATGAAATGATAATTCCCAATGTGTAAGAAGAAGAAGATGCTTTGACGCCTCGTCGTGTGGAACTTATCCTGCAACCATCCTCTATGATCTCTTTGCACCTTATTAATATTTCAGCCTCTTGAAAAACTTAAGCCCTTCGCCTTTCACCATTGTTCCACTTGTGTAGGAATTTAGCAGAATGAAGAAAACTCTTCCTCCTTTCCCAGAATACAAATAAGTTTTAGGAAAAGTCTGACACAACTTAGCAGACTTTATCTGCTCTCTCTCCGTTCCTAACCTAACACGCAGACGGAGAGACTCTTCTAAATTGGGTAAAGTGACACTTCTCCAAAACTAGTTAAGTAGTGTGCACACTTGAAATCAATAATCGTGGATGTTGCCCAAAGATAAATTATTTCTCATTGTACCTTTGTCCTCTTCACAATAAAGCCTCAAAAGTCCTTAGCTTACTTAAGCTGTTCTAGGAAATAAATTATTAAACAAAATCTCCTTAAACTATACGCGTAAATAAGTTTTTAAACCAACCCGAGTAGAAAATACTAAAAGACGATTGACTTACTTGTGCACAAGACAAAAGTTTGTGTATCCCACTCATTCACCAAACTCTACGCGTTTTATTTTCACACAAAAAGAGTGAAATAATTCTTAACTTTGTTCACATTCACTTAAATTGTACCCTAGTGTCTCGACAGTTCACAATGACAAAACATATTTTGATGAATAAGAAAAAAACGTATTTCACAGACGACCACCATTACTCTTAAGTATATCAAACACAACTCTGCTACACTTTTTATTGTGAGTCTCACTTTTCTCCGAATGGTTCCTTCGTTCTGTAACCATCCACAAAGTTGAATCAGGACAGAACAAAATACACAGGGAGATTCTCATCTAAGCTTTTTGCATATTTTATTCCCACATTCAACATTTGTATCAATCAGAACAAATGCAAGACGGAGGAAGTTGACAGTTGGCAGTGTTGGGAGTAGCACACACAAGTCACCATAAGACTAACTTGTCAGTTTCACAGTATGTCAGTCTCAGTATCACTTGCTCAGGTAGACATACAATTCTCAGTTGAACTTATCAACATCTCTTTTCCAGATGGATCTCCACATGTGTGTAACAAACTGTGATGTGTATTCCTTCCTGTGGTGAGTGTAAAATATGCGGGTTCGTAGTTTACGTCTTGTTTAAATAATTAAATTTTCAAGCAATGGTGAGTTTTTTTTGCTCGTTGTAATTTAAACTTTGGGAGATATTCGCGAGATAAACCCACTGGGATGTATTTTACGAGGAACACTTAAACATTTCTCAACTTTCAATCAGTTTTTCCTTTTGAGGAACACTTGTTGTTGGTTGTTGTACACTTGCGAAATTTTGGCAGTTCAGAATGTTCACGTTCAGATGGGACATTACGGGGAGTTGGGTTTGCAAAGTGAAACAACCTTTTCCTTTGGTAATTCAAATGGCCAATAAGCCGAAGTTTCTGTGAGAATAATATAAGACTCGTTCGTATTGAATCTCACTGAGTTGTGTTATGAGCTTATTGGTTTTCCGTCTTAAACACAGTTTCTTGCAGAGATTCCCAGTAGACTTGGGAAGAACTACCACAATTGATTGAGATATTAAACCATCAAAGGTTACTTGCACAAGGAAGTTGGATCTTCCTCACTTGACTCCCTTAAATGTCAGAGGACTTTAATAAAGAAGGTAGGATTGCGTATCTCTCACTTTTACATGACTGGAGAGGAGCCTCGCAACAAACCACGACGCTCTGCACTCGAAGACAGCTTTTCTTCAACTGATGAGAGACTTGGAATTACACTTGGGTTGCTTCTGTTCTCTCACACAACCCCCACCACTCTCCTTCACTTCACACTCTTCAGACTGAATCCCGTTTTGGGCTCACGAAACTCACAACTCACCGAAAAGGTTCGTTTCCTGAGTTTCCTCGCTTTCGGGGCTGAGTAGGACTTTTGCAAAAGTTTACTTCAGAACTGTGTGCTCAGGTCTGTTGGTTGGTTGGTTGGCTGTGACCCTTGTGGATGGAGAAATTCCGTCTCAACACAAATACCAAGTGAAAAACCTGAGAATGAGGCTTCTCCAGAGTGCAACTCCCTCGCAGTCCTCTTCTTCTTCACCCAGACCCTTTCGGTGAACTTAAGGTGGCCTGGAGTCCTGCGATGGAGTTGAGTGGATGGGTTTCATGATCTCCATCGTGAGGAGACTTCTCCTACACTTCTGCCTTCCTTCCACCTATGCACAAAGCTTTCTCTCTCCTTTCTCTAACACACAAACTGAGTGCAGGCCTCTTTCCTCTGATGTCTCCTCTCACGTTGCTCCAGATTCCAAGTCAGCCTCTATTCATTCACCTCATCATCATTGTTGTCCACAGACACTCTCAGCACACTCGACACTTGTCTCTTGTCTCTCCAATTGGGTTTGTGTGGGAGACCTGCTCGCACTTCCACAACATTATACCGTAGGCATGCAAAACCATTTTGAGAATGATTCATCTCCTCAAATACACGAAGACTCTTCATGTCTTTTGTGCATCTCCATTACAATCGACGGTTTTATGATTTGTCTCAATAAATAATAATATGGCCAGTACGAAACTATTTAGTTGCATCTAGCTTTAAGAAATTCTGTTTAAGAACTTCCACAAGACGTTCCACAGAAGAAAAAGAAGCAAAAACCTGAGGGACCCGGGCAGAATTGAATTTTTACAGGTTTTACAATGTTGGGCTTACATCAGACACAACACGTTGTGTGTGTGTGTGTGTGGAGTTGAAAGAAAATATGTGTGGAAAGTGAAAAGTAGACGTAAGAATGAGTCCCACACACGAACTCTTCAACACTAGTTGACTATCGACACACACACTACGGGACAGTTAAGATCTTGAGATGCAACCAAGATGCATAAGTTATTGCATATTTATACGAGAGACTGCTGGACAAGGTTGTGAGGAGTCTCAAGACCGTAAGGTTCAGTCCATCGACACCTTCCAACACGTTTTTTCTCTCCGCAGACTCCCACTGACTCACCTACCGATGAAGTTCACTCGAGCTGAATGTTAAATAGAGAGTTGCTTCTCTCTCTCTGCAATTTGCAAAGTACAACTTACAGAATAATTAAAACAAACCGGCTGAAAGAAAGACGTTCTTCTCAAGGTTTTATCATTATTGATGATAATGGTTGGTACTTAATCTTCCGAAAAGCTTGTACACTTACCTCCCTACTTAAACTCTCAAACATCAGCGTCGTCTCCTTCAAAGAGTAATTTTGAAACCACCTATTCCATCATGATCATTGACAGGAGCACAAAACCTGTCTTTCACTTTTGCCCCCCAATTATACTTCGCCCAGGAATATAATGACACCATCCCCGCAGTTTACTACAAACAAGCAAAGATCAGCAATTTTGGGGAAATTTTTATCCTTCTTCTTCGCAGAAATAAAAATTTCTATTATAAACTTATTACCAAGTTAACTCACCAACAAGTCAGAGTTTATGTAGACGTGATGTGGAATAATGCAATGTTGAATGTGTATAACTTTATTAACATCTGTGATACTGAGGATATGGAAGAATTTCGGTTCATGTGCCTTCTTATACTCTCCCAGCATTGAATGGTACTTCTCACTCAGATGTGAACTTGATGTTTTTCTACTTAAGGAACAGAAGGAGTGAAAATTCACCTTTTTTATTCACATGACAAGTACACAACTAACACAACAAGAGAGTTAGAAAAAAGAGAAGGTCCGCAGAGGATCTTAACCTTTAAGATGCTTTTTATTTAGGGCTTTTTAGCTACAAGCTACTTCACGAAATAAATTCATTTGTATGTTCTTCATGAATTTAACATTTTGCAGTTTCTCTGTACTTCAAAATCGTGTGTGTGAGTGTGTGTGTGTGTTGTGTGTGTGCGTCCTATCCATCCTAGAATTGCACACACAGGATTTCTAGAGGAAGAAGCTATTTTACTTAGACGACAAGACAGTCTTGCTTAAGCTGCGTAAAGAGTGCGTGTGTAAAACCTCAGTGTGTATAATATTATTACGAACATGTATTCAATTTAACTATGTCCTCGAGAAAATTACTTAAATTTTATATGCTTTTCTTTTTATTGCTTCTCCGAAAACACCTACGACTTGGGGCTCATACAGATTGCCTTATTTATCCCGCTTTATGCTAATAACTCACATTTGGCACTCCATCTTTTCCACACTCTTTTTACACACTCCCTACATAAATATGCTTTGTCAACTCTTCAAACTTTTTACTTCCTTCCTCTCCTTAACTCAACTAAACTACTTTGCTCATTGGCGTGTAACTTTCCTCGTTTTGTTTTACACACAAACACAATTTCTCTCCTACAGCTTCACTCAAAATTGATTATTGATTTGTTTTTATACTCCCGTCCTGGAATGCTTCTTCATATCCACACTCACATGACTTTATTTCTCAGTCAAGAATTCGCATACAAGAAAGAATGTCTGTGCGTATTGTTGTGTGGACTTGTAGACACGAAACCAGTTCAGAATTCACTTCACCAGGTGTAACCAATGCTTCTTGCTTCCTCTAAAAGTAAATTGATCATTCCAGAAGCAGTAAAGAAAGTACACGGAACGCTAGGAAATTCAAATATGAAAGTACAGTTGAAATTACTGCAGGAATTTGTAGAGCTTGTAAATTAAGAAACAGAAGTAAAAGTTTCTTGAAGGACAAACACATATAATGGGT
>JAQGAC010000166.1:0-38465 GCA_034696585.1 Isotomurus maculatus
GACGAACACTTCACACAAGTTACACAACAATTAAACTACTAACAGGAGACTTTATTAGGGAGGCCAATAAGTTACAATTAATTAAGTAGGACTTCAGGTGAGGAGCAGAGGAGGACGACAGACACGGGAACACGGGGCTCACGCACCAAACAAGATGGATGAAACACTTGACTGCAACACCGGGAAATCTCACTCACTCACATACACTACAGTCAGTTTTAGGACATATGTCCACATTGAAATCGCAGCCTTTAAGGGTCTTGGACAAAGCATCATCGTCTTTCTCAGCCCCTTGCCGAACATTGAGAACGTTAATAATGAGTGCAAATCGTTTCGCATCTTTATAGGTGTTCAGCTAAACACATGAAGACATTTCTTAGTTTGTGCCTGCGTATATGGTTTCCAATATATAATTTGTTTTAAGAAGAGTAAAACTCAATTAACGGCATTTTCGTTATTGGCAGCAAATCTATTCCTTATGCATTTTATGAAGAAGGCAAGAGCCCAGTGATTTCCACTGGACTGAAGAGCTTTTATGAAATAGAGGAAGCTTTGGTCACTTTCTAACGCGATTTGCGCGTAAAAAACTTCTGCTTTCCGAGTTTCCCCAATATTACTGTACATCTAATTGTGAGGGCATACAAAAGTTTAAACATTTCCTTCGAGTCGGCGACAAAATATCGGTTATCCAAAGAGTTTTCAAATGGCAACTGACTAACGAAGAAATCCAATTGTGCTCTTTTAATCATATCTAATTGTAAAAGAGAATGAACAGAAGAGTTCAGGTCCCATTCTTGTGCATTGAGCGAGCTCCCAAAAGTTGTCATGGATTATGTCTTGCCAGCCTTTTATCACGTTGGTCATTTTATCATTGATTCAAGATGAAGGTCACAGTATTACGAACACGACAAAGCTCAGCGATTGAGGTTTCTAGCCTGTAGATTAATGGAAAAATTAAAATTTGAGAGCAATACGCAAATAAGTGATAACGTATGTCAATAAGGGGATACGACTTGTACTACAGGAAATTGCCTGCATTTTAAGCTCAGCTAAGAGATAAACACAGATCTTTGTGTCCTTATGAATAATACCTCCTAAGCACAAAGCATGAAATAATTCAAGGAGTTACAATTACGTACCTGGTTTGAGAATGCTGAATTTACATCTCTACAAAAGCGTTAAAATCAACAATACAAATTAATACGACTAAATTGAAACCTTACTGGACAAAGAACAAACAAATGCGTTTAAAGATAGCAGCTTTATATAATTTAAACGAATACTATGAATTTACCATCCTTATAAACTCCGATAAAAAGTATTCACTTGTACTTACCGTAGTCTATGTATTAAAGTTGTGGTGAATAAAACTTGAAACGTTTGGAAAAAATAAATGCCCCCCTTTATAAATGCCCCCCCTAAATAAAGCCCCAGTGCCTCAGAGGGCCTCGAAACAATAATACCCCATGTGGTTCTATACCGGGAAATACGGTAATCCTGAGATATAAACTAGGGATTGCAATGAAAGATGATGGTTTGAATTTTTGTATTTGCTGTCCAATATGACTTGAAAGTATTCCTGTAGGACTGATGTCCCAGACACATTTACAGGTTAAGTGGAATGATTACAATCCAAATTAGCTTTCCAACAGAATGCTACGTCAACTTTTACACTCTGTAGAGGAAAGGACCAAGAATGCAATATGTGTGGTGAATTATTATTTTTTGTTGAATGGATTGAAGTGAGCTCATAAAAATCACGACAGGATTCAACACTCAGCTGCGTTGTTGGTTGAAGGAAGAAAATACCACTATGTAAACTACAAAACAACTTGGACAGGAAACCGCGAGGAAATCGAGACAGGGTAGCTGTCTTTGGAATACAATTCTTATTTTGCTGTTTCCTCTGGTTTAATCTTCTTATTACTCCCGTTGTAAAGCTACATGTTCGTCATTGCATTCTTGTGGAATTTTGAGGTACGTCAATCTTCTAACTCCGAGTGGATAAAGCATTCTTAGGTTTTAACGGCTGCAGCTGTGAAGAATTGCTCGTCTGAACTCTTCAAAACAATTGAAATTTGATGGTCCCATACGCATTTATTACAGCAATACTCTGGATAACCTATGTGTCACTTCATGTGAACAAGCAAAAATTTAAGTTTAAGCGAAGTTAGCATGAAATGTTGTGTAATCGATTGGATTTGCTTTCGTTTTGATGATCGGTATTCATAATTAAAAAACACAGGTCTATCGATCTTCATGAACAACATCAACGCTGCTGCAGACTACCTGAATGAATCACAAGTATCATATGGAACTAACTGGAACTCTTCGACAACAGTTTTACTGTCAAATCAAATAGAAAAGTATCGTCTCATTCATGTCTCATGAAAATTGAGTCTCAGTCTTGAGAGGGCTGTATCTATGACAAACTAACCCAACAAAATCCAGTGGAACGTGAATGTCGGCAAGAGTTCAGTGGTGGTTGTGATTTATAACTACAATCTTTCTTTCATTCAAGAACAGATAACTCGTACATAAACCTCACTTGACTCACATTTATTTACATTTGAACATCTCACCATTAGCTTTACCTCTGTCAATTGAATACCACAACACACGATGAAATTATGTTTCGACTAATTACTCCTGCTTAAATACGTTTTCACCAGTTTTTGCAGTTTCCTTATTAATTCGAATTGTGTCTTGTATGTGCACTCGAATCAATACTCCCAATGCAAAAAAGTATTTTTGTATTTCATTCATGTTTCATTAGGTAAATACACCCAATACTTTTGCTTCGTATACCATGATTTCTAAAACTCATTGTTGTTGCTGTTATGTATTGAAGGGTTCGAACAAAATTATATTACGTGTGTCGGAAAGCACGAGATGAAAGGTGAAGTACGAAAACGATTTGAATGTATTGACTGGTTTTATTGAACACAAATCAAATTAAACAAACTTTTATGCACCAAAAGAATTTAAATCACGTCCTAATGAAACAATTGAGATTAAAGTGTATAGGTCAGTTCTGTACATAATTACAATTGACAATCATCTTAAGCTTTGAATCTGTGAGGATTTTGCAAAATCCGCTTGAATATTTTCCATGAATACTCCCAAAGAATTGAATTGGTCCTAGAACTGTCATACAGATGATACTATGAGACTTCTCTTTCCCTTCATTATAACAATCTGCGTGAAATGATGTTTGTTAGGATTCAACTGGAGCCGGAAACAAAATATCAAGGGAATTTCTACACAATCCCACACACTCCAGTCCACGTCCATCCACAATTACAAAGGTTTACACAGCTTCTGTGCAATCTTACGCCTTCAGTCAGTTATGCATGTATTCATTCTTAACTCAACAAACCTTGTAATCCAACTTTGAGCTATCATTAAAACCATATGCCACAGCATTTAGAACTAGCAATTTAAGTGCGCTTTTCTAATACCAATATTTTTAAAAGCGAAGAGTTTTTGGAACTTTGAAGTCAAAGATCTCCTACGAAATATGTTACCCTTTGCGAATATTTTACTTAATATGCCACCGGGCATTTTTAACGGAGCAAATGCATTTTTGGGAAGTGTTGATTGTGATTTCAAGTTTCATAAAGCAACAGTACTTTTAGAGTTGAAGTTTTAGGTCACACTCTGGCTACAATTGAAGGTTAATGGGGAAATATGGTTCATCCAGAGCGATTCGCGTCAGAATGAAATCAGTTGACAAATGTATTGAATGAAATGTTTGTTTTAATGTAGAGTAATTCAGTCTGTATTGACTGCCAACGTCCTCATCAGTCTGTTTTTCAATAAATTGAATAATTATGTGGAGCGAGTTAGTGGGTGGTGTGTTTGTCCAGTTCAATAGAACACCACTCTTCTCTGTCCCTTTTTGTCGTCTTCAGTAGCACACGGGGTGACCTCACTCTCCTCCTTCAGAAATAATCAATTCTTCTCGCCCCGCACTCTCCTCACACACTTCATCCATCATCTTCAACTGCAGATGACTAATTATCAGCAGCTGAGTCGCAGATTGATTACAATAATCCATTTTCACAATTCGGTTCTCTTCTCAGCAGACACCAGTTTCAGGAGTCTTTTTTAATTTGGCAGTTCTACGTGGTCGTTGGACTTGCCTTAATTTTCTTCCTGCTCCTCGTCATCCCCGATGATGACATATTCCTCAATTCTACGTCCAGGATACATCAAAAAATTCACAGTTCATTAAATATCTAACGGAATACGAAAGGAAGTGATATGGTGTAAAAGTTGAATTGTGGTATATGAATTGAAGGCAATCTGTTGTAATAATGTACAGGGCTGGCTATATGATACAAAGTGACTTGCACGATCTCCAATGTAAATGTGGATATACTGTGTGCAGCTCAAACCTGAAGACTGATTTCGTGAGTGCCCTGATTGTCACCCGTAGAGAAGAAAATTCCACGCACACGCTGATGCATCATCCTGAAACTCGGGATCTCATTCGTAACCCAACACACCCGGTAATTAATCTCTCACCTTTAATACCAGTTGTTTCCTTATTCCAATCTCCATTTTATTTCCTTGCAGTCGGATGTTCCTGTTTCCGGTGACTATTGTCGGGCCCCTCACCTTTCACCAGATGACGTAGATGAGTCAAACTTCTGCTGCAGCGTCGTTTTGGTTCACATGGCGACGTCCCTTTGGGACCAGTTGCATCTAAAATGGAAGTAGCGAATCTTTTGGAGAGCTTTGATATTGACCCTAAGGCTGAGGTGGGAGGGAATTTCGGAAGTCACGAGGTGGTGGCCCTCACAAGCGCCATTTAAAGGAAAGGAAAGGGTCGTGAGGAGTCGAAATACCTCACCAAATTACGTCATTCTCAAGTAGTGAGCGTCCTACACTTACTCACTCCACCTTAAACCAAATAAGTCTATTTTAAACGTCACTCTCATCTTATTTATAGACGTGGAGCTGTAGGAACGAACAAAATGATACCAACAGACCTGATTAGAACTGCCTGAGTGCGAGGAGGCGGGGAGATGTCTTTTTCATCCAGGGACTCCTTCCTTCGTCCTCCTCAGGTTGTTAAGGCTACCAGAGCTCATGACCAGCTAGCAGCTTTGCCGAACCCTTCTCCACAGACAACGCTTTGTTTGCTGTTTTCCTTCAGTTTGTCATCCCCAGGGAACGCGATGATTTCCTCAGGCGTAAGGCCAATACATCTTTCGCCCACTTGTTACCTCCAACTGACATTTGTTCCCATCCACGCGGAAAGAGGAAATTATTATATCAATCATCAATTATTTATTGTATGCAAGCTCGTGTGAATGTAAGTTCTAACTTTTAATCATATTTATACGTTACGATTTTATTTGAATCATTATTACACAATCATAAATCCAGTATATAAAAATTATAGTAAAACTATTAGACCAACACGTAAGTCTGCATAAACTTCAAATTGTGTTTACTTAAATGCTTTCACTGTTTAATATTGTAAAGAAATCATCATTTCAATTCGTAATTCTTATTCCGGTAGTCATTTATTCAGTTCCTGTGAATATAGCAATTTAAAATGTTAAGTAAAATATTAATGAAAATAATTTCAGCTCCTCTCATTTTCACAAGACCTTACGAGCCCTTTAGCCTCCTCTTGAACTGCTTCTTCGTCTTTATATTTCGAGAACGAAAAAAATGAGAACATTATGATTGAATGTTTAAAAAAACCTTCCCTTTTTGTTATTTGGGCACCTGATGATTTCTCAAACGCACCAGCTGGACTGTTTGATGTTTTCGTGCTTCCCCATTAGAACATCTACTGGAGTAATCTCTGAAATAAAATAAGACCATTCTACT
Organism: Isotomurus maculatus; assembly: GCA_034696585.1. Classification (NCBI taxonomy): domain Eukaryota; kingdom Metazoa; phylum Arthropoda; class Collembola; order Entomobryomorpha; family Isotomidae; genus Isotomurus; species Isotomurus maculatus. Next base: position 5,851 of record JAQGAC010000166.1, read on the forward strand.
TGGTAATGTATTCCCCACCTTAACTAGTTCGAGTAAATATCTTTTCATGTTTGAAGAAGTTCAACAATTTAACACGCGTTAAATTAATTAGGCAGTGCATCGTCCAATCGGTGGTGCTATTTTAGGTGGAAATAGAATTCGGTAATATCTTTACACACATCCCAATTACAATCGGTGAAGTTGGATTTCGAACCTATGAGAACCTTCGAAATTAATATTTATCTATTGAGTGCGGAAACTAATGAAGAGTTTTATATGTAAGGAAACGAAATAATAATTTGAGCAACCTAACATTAATTACACACACTGATTGCAACACTGTACCATTTACATCTTTCACAAACGCAGTCTCCGTTTTAACACGTACATAAATACATTTCAATAACCTGGTTAAATGTTCAACAATTAATTATCTTAATACATAATAATATTCACGAGTAGTTTATATCCTGAATCCTACCTTTGAATATTTCACACTCGAATACACTCGATGCTTTTATCTCATTCCCTTTATCATCATTTATCCATTAGTTAAGTCTAAGCAGTAAATGAAGAACTCTATTTACATTATTATATTGTTAGAAGCTTAAAGTGAACAATAGCTGCCTTCATAATCCAAGTTATAAGACTCAATGCCTCCTGAATTCTGATTTTCGTTTTCATTGGGAGTAAGTGTGCTTATTCGGTTTAGAATTTGAAATCGAATTCGGTGAACAGAGGGTAAGCATAATTGGTGCAGTATATCTTAACTCTTACCCACAAAAGTCGGACGACCATCGTTAAATTCACACGGATTCTGAAATACCTAGCTTATCTCGCTCTTGGAACAGGTATCAACTTTTGTATCTTTCGACAATTTATGTCTCAAATCTAAAGTCAACTTGGCATTAAGCATTTCATGTACACCTGTGTTTATAAGCACAAAGGAATTTACGATTCTAGTTTAAGTTGTGGTTAGGACACTGATTTTCTTATAGCAGTAACTTTTCACGACGCGCGACGGTAACAAATTCACATCCAAAGCTCGTGTTAATTCTCAAAATCTGAAATCGAATTAAACGTAATGCTTGTTACATTCATACCCTGTTCACATATTTCCTCATACTTTCTGATTTGATTCAGCGATTTTTACGTTGCGTCGAATTTGTATTTAAAGACTGCTGAATTGTAAGTGAAAAGTCTAAGTGTACTAATACTATTAAATATTTACTATATAATTTACGAAAGAATGACAATTTGGGAATGAGTGATTAGTAAGTGTTCCGGAAGTGTTATTTATGAACGCATTTTCCTCAGAAGCTGAATAAAACAATTTATTTATGGAAAGGTTAATAATATTTAAAGTCGACTTTAAATGCGAAAACAATGCAGATCAGACATAAACGACTATGTAGTGCAACTCTTGATTGACCGTGGGATAAACTTGACGATGCAGCTTAATTCCCTTATTTATAATTCAGCAACCATATGTTAGGGGAAATACAATGTAAGATCGTACCCAAAGCTAAAGGCCTGTAAAATATCCCATTATAATTATACACAAGATTATTACTATTAGATTTTTTATTAAAATAAACGTTGCAGGAATCGGAAAATTAAAGAGATTTCATTTCATACCTCATAGACTCAGTCTTGAGATAGTTGTTTCTTTTACGTAAATAGCTTAAAAAAGTCCGGTTGAAAGGGTATTCAGTAAAGAGGTCTGTGATGGTTGTGTTTATCACAATATTTTTTTCATGCAAGAACAGACAGTTAGCATATAAACCTCACATGACTTTGTATGCAGTTTATCTACAAGTTCACATTCATTTACGAACAAGCATTTTCATTCCAGCATCTCTACACACTCACACACTCCACTCCACGTCCAACCTCAAATGATAACGCTTACATGACTGCTGCCTTAGCTAACCTATCAACAGTAATTTAGTGTAGCATTTTGCATTTTCATTGACACTTTTTGCTTCAAGTCACTTTTACATTTAAGGATTAATAATTTAGTCAATCTTGTATTTCTTGGGTAAGACATCATACCTTCATTCATCATCCTCAACTGAGCGTGGATACTTTTCCCAGAATCAGAGCAGATCAAAAGTTTGTAAAACCTCTCATTGCTCTCCATTCCAGCAATAACTTCTTCGTTGGGGGTCCTGAGTCAACAGCTGGTATTGTGATTGAATATTGGGATTGAATATTGAATATTGCTTTACTATTCCTCATAATTTCAAAATCTCTGATTTTAAAATAATCACCATTGTTTGTAGGCATTTGAAACTATTTTAGCAATGTGTAAGTGCTAGTTTCTCGTATTCCCTTACTTCAATCGCTTGATTTAGGAAGTAAGCGGTTGTTATGGCACATAAGTTTGGAGTACTGTTTGTGATTATTGTTTAGAATCTTCCATTGTGATTGAAAATCAACATATATTTTTCTGTAACGAACGCCAGGATTATCAATCACATCTCATCTTTGTGATTAATCAACTCAACCATCAAATGAATCTTTCAGTGGAACTCATGTGTAAATACTGTAAATGTATCTCCAGTATGATGGCACTGCATGATGATGCATCCACTGTGACCTCAATCTGACTCTTCAATCTTTTAATATTTTAGCCTTAACTGTATGCGAGTTTGTGTGAATAATTCTAACTTGTAATGTATTTTTATAATTTAAAACAATAAACCAAATTATTAGTCAGTCAACTTTTTGGTCTTAGTACATGTCTTCTTTTTACTAAATAATTAAATTCTACTATTAAACATTTTTAGTAATCACCTTCTTATGTCGTTTGAATTTTAATGTATGCTGGAAGTTATAGGCAGCTGTTCTGGGTAGTGCTTTGCTTAAAGGAAAAAATGAACAGAATTGGAATAAGCAGAATATAAGCTTATTTTTTATCTTTGATCTCATTCCTAAACATTTATTTTTCTATGATCTGAGTGCGTTCGTCGCTCATGCCTAAAGTTATACTTTGATAAATAGTATTAACACCTAAAAGGTAAAAAAACGGAAGTGTCCTCCAACTTTAACGGGACGAGATTCTAAGACTCCAAAATGTCCATTTTAATAGTGTAGTTTGCAAATAAAGAGTTAGTATTAAATTTGAAACTCAAGGTAATGCAGAAGAAGGCTTTTTGAGAATCCAACATTCATGGAAGTTGGCATTTGCTTCGCCCCAATCTCTGTCGCCTTGTGACTCACATCCTCTGACACCTTTCATATTTATTAAAAAGGTTTTCACGCCACCAAACGGAAAGGAATCAACATGGTAAACATTAATTATGTGTAACCTTATTGAGGATGGTTGTAATGCACCTGGGTCTGTCCCAAGTCAGAGTTCTTACTACATCACAGAAATTCTGAAAGAACCAGGTTCCTTTTAGTGGGTCCCGATAAGCCACGTGACCTACGAAATTAAGGTCTAAGGTTAATTTTCTTTCAATCAAGCCGGTTTAAACGACTGACCGTCATATGATGCATATGCTACGAGCATGTTGGCCCAAGTTGGCAGGATAGAAGTACTTCCATTGTCCTGAAAAACATTACATCGTTTGTAAGCACTATATTGTAGGCTAATTAAAAGATAATTAGCTTTCCAGGAAATATTCATGTCCCTCACTGTTTCGGTTCCTGGTGGGACATGCGAACTTGTCGAAGTTTGACTTGAAATGCTGGGTAAATCTGAGTTATTATTTGCCTCGAATGAAATAGAAATGCCAGGTCCAACATTTGGAATATCGGATATACTTTTGCAGTAATGCATAGTGTTGTCAATTGTGTTTTTGCTTTACCGATAAAAGTTGACAAGGAATACTTTCGTAACTTTACTCAACGCACTGGAATTTTCACCGTTGAAATGGTCGATAACATCTTCGTGCAAGTCCAGAATCATTTTATCAGATGTCTGGAAGTAGTCCTGGCGAGCACCATGACTCCCGATTGCAATGACCACCGCTCCAACGACACCTTCCCTTGTAGCCTCAATGACTTTTTTCCGGAAACCATGCATCCAGAAAATGTATGACCACAAAAATTTCCCCCTGGCGACCCCCAAAATTTCCCCTTGTAGATTTTCACAAAATTTATAATGTTGATGGAAAACCCCATAAAAAGTACATTTTTGGGGTTTAAATCAATCAGACAACGGACAGGTATGTACGATTAGGAAATTAACACATAGATTATAGTTACTCATTTAATGATTTTGAGCATTTTAAATAAATTTATAAATTTCACAGGAATTAAACAATCTGTGGGTCATGATGAAGTTCATGTAGTTTATGTTGGTATTTTGATTTTTTTTACACAGGAAGCTGAAGCAGAAATCAAAAGACTTGCTGTTAAGGAGGCTGATTTGCAGCTGTAAGCAAATATTAACAATTTGTTATTTTACAACACCAATTATTTACTTACGTACTATTCACATTGAAAAATATTAATTCGCAATCAATACAAAATAATATCTAACATTAATGTCATCGATTCAATTTATTGTAACAACTATGGAGGATCTGTAGTATGGTAAAGCGTAAAAAATAAACGAACAGTCATAGGTACGATCTCGGGACCACCTATTTCCGGTTAGGTGCTCTACCAACTGAGCTAACTGTTGTCTTATGGACAACCATACTACCATCACTCCTGTCGTTTGCCATGGCTCACGGGTACTACCGTAGGAACTGCTAGGCCTATCCTACCACACGTTACATCACGATACAGTAGTAATAAAATTTTATTTCATTAGGGCGGCAGAAAAAGCTCGTGAAGTAGAGCGCATTGCTTGCAGCAAAACACTTTACTTGGAGCAGCAACAGCAACGAGTTTTGGAACAAATCCTGAAAGACGAACTGGAAAAACAAGCTCAAATAAAAGAAGCTAGACAAAAGAGAGCTACAGAGTGTCGCAAAAAAGAACTGGAAGCTCTACAAGAAACCAGTATCCGCAAACATTTGGTACAGGAAGAACTTGAAAGACTAAGAATTCAGAAGCACAAGAATCGGGTCAAACCTATGAAACCGCCGATTATCTCAGTTTATCAGGAGCACAGTGTCCGCCTTTTCACAATGTGAATGAGAAATCCGAAAAAACACGTGAACAAATAGAGTTTGGCCCATTGCCGAAAATTCCAGCTAATGATGCGGGGAAAGTGCAAGTGGACACCTCCAAAGCTAATCCTGCAGCTTCTTTTTGTGGATTCTGACCGCATCCGCTTTCTCAGGCTACTCAACAAACAACAACAAATATGGAGAAAGCTCCTACTGCCCCATCGCTGCTGCAGATAATACAAACTCTTCATGGGATTCCAAACCTTATCCTTCTTCTAGCACGGCCGGAAATTTTGAGGAAGTCCCAGTCACACCCATTGCAAGAAATCTTACAGCTTCGAACTCTGAGTGTGGAGCACATAAAATCCCAATTGCAGCTGTACCTTCACACACAATGCCTTATTCAGATGACTGTAAGGAAGCTGCAAGTTCTTCCTCTGAGTATGTTGCATATTCACAAAAGGCACAAGATGTAGCAAAATCAGCTGCATCATTTGCTACAAAAGTTGCAGATAACCTGGAGACTCGGTACTAAAACGCTCGGCCTGTGCAATTGATGGCAGTTCGAGCCGTCTTCTCAAGGGACGAAATAATAGGGATGAATGTAGACCTAGTTCCGCCAGAGCTGAAAATATATACGGACGTTGCTAAGCAGCATGATTATATATCTCCAACAGTATCTGACGAGGAACTTAAAAAGCAGTACAAGAAGTTTATTGCCCGCATTCATAGACAGTTTCAAGAGAATCTTACACTTAAAGATAAGGATCATTTCAGATCCATTCTACAGAACCGATCGGTCTACGATGAATCTAAAAATTGAAAGGAACGGGTACGGAGTGAAACGCCTAAATCCCTAGGAGGTCACTGCTTTTCACTTCCGCAGGCCTTTTCCTAGTCCTTCATATACTTCCTGAGTTTATATGCACTCCGTAGGTATGATGTAATTATGAGAATCAAAGAATACGCCCAAAAATAACTAAAGTCAACTACAGGATGTTATATAATGTCAACTAAAGTCTAGTTATTTAACTAACTCAAAGGGTCAGGAGCGAAAGGCCTCCTTAAAGGGACTCGCTCCGCTGACTAAATACAATTGACAAATGAACTAATTAATAAGGGAGCGACAGGCCACGTTAATCCGGGCTCGCTCCAACTCTAATATTGAATAATGAACTAAATTAATAGAAACATCTAATGTCAAATTGATGTAGGAATGAAGGCACTCAGGAGCTCACTTCACTACACTGCACATAAGTCTATACTAGGAGAAACTTGCCATGAGGTGAGTGCGGTTGCTAAGCGACTGACGTGCCTATTGGTTGCTACGCAGATGGTTGGTTGCCATGGTGATTAAGGGTTTGACCTTTGACCTTTGACTTGAAGGGTCTTAATGTAGGACTGACGTAAGTGCCTAATACTTGAGACTAAGGACTGTTTCCTATAGAAGGCTCTCTAAAAGTGACGTGCCTAAGGAAAAGCCGGTAGAAACGCCTCACCTAAGAAGAGGTAAGACTACGGGTGACTTGAGACAAAAGGTCTCAGTCACTTAAAAGGGATTATCTCACTTTGCCGTGATCTCGAATGACTCCCAAAAACCCTCCTCTACACACGTCCCCTCAAAGGGCGATCGAGAAGGGCTCCCATTTCCCAACGCGTACTCGCAAAGGGTGAGCTTCCCAACTCAATCACACAGTGACAGACAAAAACCAATGACACAGACCTGACTGACGACACAATAGGACGACTGACGTTGACGCAGGACAGCCGATGGGGACGTCAAGGAAGGAAGGGGCAGCTGGGGAACTCCCTGGAGGATGTGGACGGACAGCAAGCGACTCAGCTCCAGCTCCTCCGTCTCTCCTGTGACCTTCTCCCTCTGAGTGGATTTAGATTAAATGACTCGCTATATCTTTCTCACAAATTTTTTTGAATTGTGAAGGCAGAATCAAAAATAACCAACCTGCATTAATAATAAACATATTATTGGATTAGTCTATAACATAAATATGTGCAGTGTATTACACTCGTTTTCATGTTATTTCAATTCATTTACTGATTTTCCTCTCACCTTCAAACCTGATCTTGTTGTTTTGCCTCCTTTTTTGCTTTCCATCGTTTTATTCTTTCTTCCCTGCACCTCGTTTTGGTTTTCGAACCCTTTCTTCTTCCATTTCTTTCCTTTTTCTTCCCTTACCTTCCTTTTATTTTCCCTTTCCCTCCTTTCCTTCCTCTTTTTTAGTTTTTTCTTCCCTTTCCTGTATTTTTTCTTCCACTCCATGCTTTTCTTCTTCCCTTTTCTACCTTTGCTCCATCCCTTTTTTCTTCCCTTTCCATATTCTTCTATTCCATGCTTTTCGTCTTGGCTCTCTAAAATTCTTCCCTTCCCTTCATTTTCTCTCCTTTTCCCATTTAATTTTTCCCTGCCGTTCCGTTTCTTATTCCTTTTCTTCTTTTTTCCTTCCTTTTTCTCTTTTCCTTCTCCATTCAATTTATTTCCGCAAGCAAAAAAAAAATTTCTGCGGGCTCTGCGCGCAGAAATTTCCCCCTCGCTCAAAAACTTCCCCCTGGCTACGCCAGCGCGCCAGTACACTTTCTGGATGCATGCCGGAAACATTGCAGCTTTTTACGGATGCCCTGTTCACGCAATAAATAAATAACAGTTAAGCACTTCCCAGTGAGCTGAGGTTTTTTGAATTATTATTACACTTCTGGTCAAGTCATTAGTACAAATGTCCACTTCGAAATTGCAGCCTTTAAGGGTCTTGGACAAAGCATTATCGTCTTTCTCAGCCCCTTTTCGATCAGTGAGAATGTTAATAACGAGAGAAAACCGTTTCCCATCTTTGTAGGTGTTCAGCCAAACACATTAAAAGATTTCTTTGCGTGTGCCTGCGTACGTGGTTTCCAATATATAATTTGTTTTAAGAAGTTTAAAATTAAACTAACGGCATTTTCCTCAGGTGCAGAAGCTGGGGGAGAATTTGAGCCTGTCTGCTTAACACTGGCAGTCGGCGTTCCTTGTTTGTTTTGTGTGGAATGAATGAGCCTTGTGATTTAAACTGGAGTCTAAAACCTTTTTGAAATCAGAGAGGTTTCGGCTCCCCAATTTAAACGCATTTGTGAGTAAATTCCGGCTACTTTCTCAATGCCCCCAAGATTACTGTACATCTAATTGTCAGGGCATACAAAAGTTTAAGCATTTCCTTCGAGTCGGCGACAAAATATCGGTTATCCAAAGAGTTTACAAATGGCATCTGACTTACGAAGAAATCAAATTGTGCTCCTTCAATCATATCTATTTGTAAAACAGAAATGAGGAGTTCACTTCCCATTACTGTGCAGTAAGCGAGCTCCCTTAAGTTGTCAAGGATTATCTCTTGCCAGCGTGGTTTTGTGTGGGTCATTTTGTTATTAGTTGCAGATGAAGGTCACAATATATTAAACACGACAGAGCCCAGAGCTACAATGTATGGATATTTGGCCTGTAGAATAATGGGAAAATTAAAATTTGAGAGAGTAATTCGCAAATAAGTGATAACCTATGTCAATCTGGTGATAAGGCTTTGTCTTAAAGTAAGTTGTCTGAATTTTTGGACCAGGACCGCAATATACAAACATATCCTTGTATCTGTGTGAATAAGACTTCCTTAGCAAAAAGCAAGAAATAATTCACGGGAGTTACATTTACGTACCTTGTTTGCGAATGCTGAATTGACATTTCTAATAAAGCGTTAAAATCAACAATACAAATTAACACAACTTAACTTAAACTTCACTGCACAAAGAACAAGCAAATGCGTTTAAAGAACAACTGCGTAATATTATTTAATCTAATACAATGCGTTAGATGTAGATGTGATATACTGACCTTAGTCTATGTATAAAAAATTGCACTAACCCTAATTTGGATAGTAGGGATTGCAATTCAAGATGCTGATTTGAATCTTGTGGTTGCTGTTCAATAAGATTTGAAATATTCCTTTAGGACTAATGTCCCAGACGCTGTCGAAGGTTTATTGGAATGATCACAATCCAAATTAGCTTTGCAACAGAAAGCTAACCTCAACTTTTACACTCAGGAGAGGAGGGAACCAAGATTGCAATATGTGTGGTGAATTATTATTGTTTGTTGAAGGGTTTAAAGTGAACTCATAAAAATCCAGACAGGCAAGACAGGATGACATGTAGCCCCGGTGTTGGTTGAAGGAAGAAAATGTCGCAATCTAAACGACAAAACAACTTGGACAGGAAATCTCGAGGAAGTCGAGATAGGGTAGTTTACTTTGTAAGACAACTCTTATTTTGCTACTTGTTTTGGTTCAATCTTATTATTATTCCCATTGTAAAGCTGCATGTTCGTCAATGCATACTTGTGGAATTTTGATGTGCGTTAATCTTTGAACTCCGAGTGGACTTAGACTTAAAAAATCATTCCTTGGTTTCAGGACTGCAGCTGTAAAGAAGTGCTGTTTTGAACTCTTCAAAACGATTACAATTTAATGGTCCCACGCATTTAGTGCAGCAATACTCTGTGGAACATATGTGTCACTTCGTGTGAATAAGAGAAAAGCCAAGTTTAAGTGAAGTTAGCAGGAAATATTGTGTAATCGAATGGATTTGATTCCGTTTTGATGATCAGTATTCACAATTGACTAAATCATGTCTATCGATCTTCATGGACAGACATATCAACGCTGCTGCAGACTATCTGAATGAATCACAAGTACCATATGGAACTAACTGAAACTCTTCGACAGCAGTTTTGACAACCAATTCAAATAGAATAGCATCGTCTCATTCATGCCTCATGATAATTGACAGTCTCAGTCTTGAAAGGGTTGTTTCTTTGACCAACTAACCCAACAAAATCCAGTGAAACGTGAATGTTGGTCAAGAGTTCAGTGGTGGTTGTGACTTTTAACCACAATCTCTCTTTCATTCAATCACAGATAACTCGTACTTGAACCTCACTTGACTTTATGTGCAGTTTATTCTCAAGTTCACATTTATTTACATACGTACATCTCACCATTGGCTTTAGCTATGTCAATTGAATACACCACAACACACAATGAAATTACATTTCGACCAATTAATCCTCCTTAAGAAACGTTTCACCGGTTGTTGCAGTTTCCTAAATAATTCTACTTACGCCTTGTATATACACTCGCATCAATTTAATAAAAACATGCGAAAAATATTTTTGTACTTCATTCATGTTTCATTAAATAAATATTCTCCACACTTTGGCTACGTAGAATATAGTTTCTAAAACTCATTGTTGCAGCTGTAATACATTATAGGGTTGGAAAAGATTATATTATATGTGTCGGAAAGTATGAGATGAAAGGTGAAGGAAAAACTTAATTTTAATGTGGCTACTGGTTTTATTTAACAAAAATTAAATGAAGCCAACTTCTACGCATCATACAAAGTTATACCACGTCATAATGAAATAATTGAGATTAGAAAGTGTAGGTCAGTTCTGTACATAATTGGAATTGATAGTTTTCTTAAGCTTTGAATCTGTGAGGATTTTGTAAAATCCACTTGAATATTTTCAATGATTACTCCCAATTAATCGTCCAAGAACTGTCATAAAGATGATACTATGATACTATCTCATAATCCTCATTAAAAAACTGATTGAATGAATTGATGTTTGTTGGGATTCAACTGGAGCCGTAAACAAAATATCCAGGAGGAAAGCACCTTCATGCCAGAATCTCCACACACTCCAGTCCACATCCATCCTCATATACACAGGCTTACACAACCTAATTTTTATCTCAACGAACCTTGTAATCCAACTTTGAGTTATCATTAAAACCACATGCCACAACAATTACCGATTTAAGTCATCTATTCAGGTATCAATACTTATAAAAGGGAAGAGTACTTTGGAATTTTAAAGTTAAAGATCTTCTAGCGAAATATATTATCCTTTGCGAATATTTTACTTAACATGCCACCGGGCATTTTTAACAGAGCAAATGCTTTTTTGGGAAGTGTTAATTGTGATTTCAAGTTTCATAAAACAACAGTACTTTTAGAGTTGACGTTTTAGGTGACACTCTGGCTTCAATTGAAGGTAAATGGCGAAATATAGTTCATCATGAGCAATTCAAGTAGGAATGAAATTAGTTGATATTAAAATATTAACACAAATGTATTGAATTAAATGTTTGTTTTAGTATAGAGTAATTCAGTCTGCGTTGACTGCCAACGTCCTCATCAGTCGGTTTTTCAATCAATCGAATATGTAGAGTGTGTTTCATGTTATGAGAGTAGGTGGTGGGTTTGTCCAGTTCATTTGAATATCATTATTTTTCTCTGTCCCTTTTCGTCGTCACCAGTAGCACACGGGGTGACCGCACTCTCATCTTTCAGAACGAATCAATTCCTCTCACCCTGCATCCTCCTCACTCAATTCTTCACCATCTTCAACTGCACATGACTAATTATCAGCAGCTGAGTCGTAAATTGATTAAAATAATCCACTTTCACAATCCGGTTCTTTTCTCAGCAGCCACTGGTTTCACAAGCTCTTTTAAGGTAGGAGTTCTTCGTGGTCGTTGGACTTCCCTTCACTTTCTTCCTGCTCCTCGTCATCCCCGGTGATGACATAATCCTCAATGGCGCACTTTTCACAGGAAAATTCCTCCGTCCAGGTTACCCGAAAAGATTCACAGTTCATTAAATATTTAACCGAATACGGAAGGAAGTGATACTGTGCAAAAGTTTAATTGTGCTATAGGAATTGAAGGCGATATGTTGCAATATTTTAAGGTGCTGGCTATATGAAACAAACTGACCTGCGCGATCTTCAGTGTAAATTTGCATATACTGTGTGCCACCCGAACCTGAAGAGTGTATACCTGATTTCGTGAGTGCCCTGATTGTCACCCTCAGAGAAGAAAATTCCACACACACACTGATGCATCGTCCTGAAAGTCGTATCCAAGATCTCATTCGTATTCGTATCCCCACACGTCTGGTAAATAATCGCTCACCTTTCATTCCAGTTGCCATGTTTCCTTATTACTATTTCCATTTAATTTTTCTGCAGTCGGATGTTCCTGTTTATGGTGACTACTGTGTTTAACTCATGTGGTGCTGAGTGACTATTTGAGGGAAATGACGCGTGTCCCTCACCTTCCACCGGAAGATGTCGATGAGTCAAACTTCTGCTGCAGCGTCGTTTTGGTTCTCATGGCGAGTCCCTAGGGCATTCCTCGTCACGCAGGAACTCAGTTTACCGTAAATCCTCCATCATATGTTGTAATTTGATGTAAACAGATTGTCTGACAATCAATCTTATTATTAGATGGTGGACTAGACGGAAATACGTTGACGATGACGTACAAGTACAACTCCATTGTCATGTGGATTGGTACAAACGTGCCCACTCTAGACCTTTTCCGACTTAAGGTCATCTCCTTGTGCAACGTTAACTTTTCCCTGGAGGAAGTATGCTGTGTTGGAGGTAGCTGATGATCTCTCGAATATCCAGCGACTCTTCCACTGATAAGGCAACCTGAGTTCATGATTAACTGTACCGAACCCTTCTCCATAGAAAACGCTGTGTTTGCAGTTCTTCTTCACTTGGTCATCCCCAGGGAACGCGATATTTTCCCAAGGGGTAAGGTCAACAAATCTTGCGTCTACGTGTGACCTCCAACTGACATTTGTTTCCATCCAGGGAGACGCGGAAAGAGGAAATTATTATAATAATTATTAAATTTTATTTGTATGCAACTTCATGTGAATATAAACTCCAACTTTTAATGATATAGAATACGATTTTATTTGAATTATTATTATACAAGTATATAACCAATATATATATATATTACGCGTAAGCTAATAGATAAACTTGTTAATCTACATAAACATTAAACTGTTTTTATTACTCAAACCTTCCACAGTTTAATGCTGTATAATAGCATCACCATCAATTCCCGCTTCTAACTGAGGTAATCATTCACTCTGTTCCTACGAATTTTGGAATTTAGTATAGTAAAATAACAATTAATTGGTCCATTCTATCTTTCCAGAAATCAGTTTCAGCTCCACTAAACTTAGCAGGAAGACCATCAGAAACCCTCAACCTTCTCTTCCCTTAGTTCTTCGTAATTAGATTTCGAGATCAATAATAATGTGAACCACCTTCCTGTAACCATCGGAATATCTACTGGAGTAATTTTAGAAATAAAATAAGACCTTTGTACTTGATATGCCGTTCCCCAACTAACTACGGTAAATACCTTTTCATGTTCAAATATGTTATAAAATTTATCCCCATTTTGTTACGAAAGAATATTGACATGAATCGCACACTCATAAAGTTACATCTGAAAATTAGGCTTCATCAGATGTCAATTAATGACCTGAATGAGATTATAGATTTGAACTGAAGATATTATCTGAAATATATTGTGAGAAGCTCAAAGACAATACTAACAGTTCTATAAATCCAGGTGGTGCGACCTTCAATTTTTATTGACGCAGTTCATATTTTGGTGCTGGTATGTCTGGGATGCAGGTAAAAATAATGAGGGAGTCTTACTTAGTTAATTTAATGGTTACGTTAATTAGTTTTTGTGGTGGGCTTTTTGGCTGCATTAAATCATCTGAAATTTCCCGTTATATTCCCTCCGTCCAGTTGCAATTGACACAATCTTCCCGTTTGATCTTTCTCACAACTCCCAAATTAACAAACTATTATCTCATATGTAAATACTTTCCTGCTTAATCGCATATTCCATAAAACTAAACTCCTTAATTTGACTGACCTAACATTAGTGACAGAAACTAATCACAACACTCAATCCATTTTATGTTTCGCAAAAGCAATCTCCTCCTTAACACGCATTAATGAATACACTTTCATTACTCACTTCAATTTTAAACAATTAATTATCCTAATCCACCGTTATGTTCTCGAGTAGTTTACATCCTCAAGCCTTCCCTTGAATATTTTACACTCGAATATTCGCGATGATTTTATCTCATTTCCTTCACTAGCATAGATCTATTTATTGTTTTTATTTTTATACCGTAGATATAGAATTTTTAGTACCATCGTGGCAACTATTGTATTTTGAGTAATCTTTCACGAACAATATCTGTCTTAATAATACAAGTCGTAAGACTCAATACCTCCGAAATCCTCGGGGTTATTTCTGTAATACCTATCTTACTTAACAGAAATTGAAACATGCAGCAACTTGAGAATCTTTCCATAAGTAATGTTTCAAGTCAACATAGCAATAAGCAGTTAATATACCACTTTATTTGCAACTAGAGGAATTTACGATTTTAGTTTAAGTTGTGGCCAGGACACTAACTGATCTAGCAGTAACTTGTAACGACGGTAACTAACCTTCATCAAAAGCGCATATCACCTCTCAAAATCTGACACCGAATTCTAATTCATGATGCAAAGGATATTATATACATATGTTCTATTGACTTATTTCAACACAATATCTAATTGGATTCAGTGATTCTCCATTTGGGTCTGATATTTGCAATTAAAAATTACTGGATAATTAGCAACAGTCGAAGCATGCTGTTTACTACTTACTGCTTACTTATTTCATGAAAGATGGACAGATTTAGGAATGAGTGTAAATTGACTGTTTTCTAAAACGTAATGTGTTGAAATAAGGAAAATTTTCCAAAGCTTAATGATATTATTCAGCAGAATTGTTCAGGGAATTGAAAACCCACGAATACATTTTTACTGACCAGGAAGGGTCTTTAAGTGCCACTCGAGTTGAGAGGTGTGACACATACTAGTCGACACATTTGGACGTAAAAAACACGAAAGTGAAAAAATTTCCGTGTAAAAATAATATTGGGCCCTGCAGGGTCCATTTAAAGTAGCGCGCGGTGCCATTAGAATTGCGGATAGGGGCCATCCGCTCTCTTCCTCCCGCACACGCCGCTTGCAAGGGAGAGAAAGTCCCATACCTCCCCATGTTGAGCTTCCGACCCACGCAACGCTCATTTAGTCTCAAATAATAATCCTCAATCTTACAGACAAACTTATCCATGCCCTTCCATCTGAAGCTCCCAAACCTCTCTCCTTCTAATCATCACTTTAACCCTTCTCCAGCATCTCTCACATTCGTAAGTAATATGATCTCTAACAAGAGACCAACATCATCACTAGACATTGTATGTCTCCTAATAATAACATAAATTTATTTGTTCACTTAATCCAATGTAATGCTTTAGAATTGCGTATTTACACCATTACATCATAAACTTTCTACGCAGAATTCCCTAAGGTTATATTACAAACTAATATTCTATTTACAATACTTTTCATGTCATTTTAACTCGGCGCTTTTAGTATGTCACAATATTTCACTAGCTTAAATCGTATCTTCAATCTATAAACAAAGTATTTTATTGTATATAATATAAACCAGAAACAGCCTGTCCAAACCTTTCACATTTTTTCTCAATTACAGACAGATTGCTTGAAAGAACCTTGAGACAGATACCCTTAAATCAATGGTATGAACTTGATCTCTTACTTGTGCCAGACTTATTTTTGCTGCGTAGTGTGACTTTAGCGTCTTCTGTTGAACATGTTAATCTCAAAATATGTTTTTCAATGTTCACGTTATTGACCTGTGCCACGTCAACACTACTCTGCACTTCTTTCCTTCTGATTTAAATTGTTAGTCGAGTCAAGCTAAAAGCCGTGTCAATATTCCACTCCAGTTTATTCTGTAAAACGATGATTCCACAAAAATTCAGGGCAATATGTATCTTTGTTTGCGTATCAAAGGTTTTTATATAAACACACACTCTTGTTTAGGAAGATTTTCACTACCAATGTACACAGAAGCATACCTTAGTAAGTCTCAGTATGACTTTTGGTCTGGGATTTGTTTAGCCAAGATAAAGTAGAGCACATGCCATTAACTTTAAAAGTAAGCCCAATTGGAGTGTATAGTGCATACGCAGATAATGTGTAGAAACAAGAAGTGCATTAAGATATAGCTACATTGATGCTTTGACTTCATAACTTATCCATCTAGAGTTATTTGATTGTGTGGCTTTCTTGTAGACAATGATGTAAAAATATATCATTTGATTTAGTGTGTGACATTATAACTCTTGCAATCAAGATCTTGGTGAAAAGTGAAATGAACACATCGTGAATTTACTCAGTATATTAGCAGTTTCACAGACACTAGGATCAAGTCCACGGATACTCCAAGTGCTAATGTAGAGAATGAACAGCGTAGCTCGACAACAAAGTATAAGGATTTTCAATTTAATCAGCTTCCTGACGTCTTCATATTTGACGATGCCTTCCGGGTTCATAAAGATATTAGGGTGTAAACTGATGGTGATTAAAAAAGTTGTTGCTTACAAAATTTTGCAATACTGAATACTAATACGTAAACTTTATTCCAGTCTGGAGACGGGCTACTCAGTCCTAACGAATGTTAATCCAATCTCCAGTAAGCACCATAACTTTTGCCACTGAGCGTAAAGGCTGAGTTAATTGTTCAATATTTCATCAAACAGGATAAAACTTTGAATCCATTAAACATTTGTTCGGCTGTACTATTTAGCAGCAATTTATTGTTGACACCTTTAACATTTTGTGTGACTGATGATTCTATTTATGTATGTTAAAATGTCTGTAAGGTAATCGCGACTGACACTCCCACTGCTGCGTTGCAGTTCTCTGTTGAGCAACAGTTAAGTCTCGTATGTTGTTACCATAGAGCTATGTAATTCAGCTGCTTCCAATAATCAAGTCTTTGACTTGTGTCAAACACATTCCTCTGACATCAATTCCCAACCACATCGTAAAAAGATTTACAAGAAGCTAACTCCAATTTATAATGTTCAACGATGATTCATAAGAAACAAACTATTGTTGGGACACTAGCGCACCAGACACTTTTTATTCTGAACTAGTGAATGTTCCGAATGAAAGGAGAGCACTTTCAATGGAAATTTCAATGCAAATATAAAAGAGGAAATTCCCAAAGTGTAAATTAAGATTGAGCTGACCATTTGAAGAATAAACTGTTGATTTCAAATTACTAATGGGGACACAGCAGATCCAACTCTAACATTAAAATACGATTTTAAAATAATACTAGTGAAGGGAATGAATAAGAATAACGATGAAGGTGAAATTTTTTATTTAATTGTTTATATGACTCCAGATTCAACCTTAAGGGATTTTTGGTAGTCACTTATGACTTAAAACCAACCCCAGGAACCTGCCAGGCCCTTATGAACACTTATTACTAACAATTTAAGTAATCATACGATGAGCCAACAAACAGATGAATAAGAAGAGATCAGCAGGTAGTGAGAATAGAGAGTGTGAGGAGAATAACTAATTGTAAGGGATAAGAGCAGGTGATGCCAGGTGAACTATGAAATGGGCGAACAGTTCTCTCTTGGTTAGCTCGTCCACACCGAGGCCAACCAACGCCAGACTTATTATAATTCCAACAAACTGAAATTTAAACACAATAAACTCATTAATAATGTGAAGAGGTACTAAAGAACCTACCGAAATTATGACTATCAATTTGTAACAATCCTTACCATCTTCCTCTGACACTGGATTCTCAAACAGCAAGTAACTTCCAACGATGATGGAGCAGAACACAAGTATGAGTCCCAATCACCTCCAACT
Source organism: Isotomurus maculatus (assembly GCA_034696585.1). Classification (NCBI taxonomy): domain Eukaryota; kingdom Metazoa; phylum Arthropoda; class Collembola; order Entomobryomorpha; family Isotomidae; genus Isotomurus; species Isotomurus maculatus. The sequence continues at coordinate 23,593 of JAQGAC010000166.1, forward strand.
TGTGTTTGAATACGGACCTGTAAGTCTAACTCCACGTGAAAAGTCACCCGTCCCGTAAATCACGTCCTTCTTGGGAAAAGTGGACATTGAACGTCTAGAAATCAGTCAAAAAGAAGAAACACCCACCCCATCAATCGACTATGTTAATTACTAATTATAAAAATTACTTATTATTATTACAAGATATACTTGCTATTCGGAAGGTCCCTATCACTCGCGAGAAAATCCGCTGAAGTCTAGACTCGATAACCAGGCCAGAAAATATAATAAACGTGCAAGAAGTTATGAAAGATTAAGCAAATTTGTATGAAAATAAATATTTAAGTGGCTTACCATACAATAAAGTGGAGAGACTAATGTATGGAAGGGCAAAGAGATGACTTAAACTCCTGCACTCGACGAATTTATCTTCGAGTCATCTTACGAGGAAACAAACTTGCACTAGCCTAACAGCTGTGATCGAAAGTTGGAGCTGTGAAGTGTATGGGGCATACATTGATTGTGAGTAAAAAAACAAATGCAAGGTTGCTGTTTTGAGTGAGTAACTCAAAGTAGACACTCACTCAAGATAGACAACAAAAATGCAGTCGGGAAGGTGAATGCGGTTTGCAGATAGCAAATGCATCTACATACGTCCCGACTGCAGGTGCAACAGACGAGAGTGTTGGTTGGGCTGTCTGTGTAAAGTCCAAGACAACTCTTATGAAATAAGTCTATTGTGACCCATCTTAATACTTCGTTGTATTCATTTAACACGTCTCACCTTCCCCGGTGATTCTCATCTCTCATTCCTCTACTCATCTTTTATCCTCCTTCCTCCTCCACCAATCGAAGGAAGTCTTAACGCTTCCTGCTCCACATCCCATTTAATTTAGTTACAGATGGTCATATTTGTTTTTAGGATTCCGGATCTGTGTGTATACAATTGGAGAAAACGGAATTTCGAAGTGTAACTGAGAGGCATAAGAGGGTTTTTATTAATAACGGACGAACTAAATTATATTTCAAATGAATATTTCGCAATCAAGGAGCTCCAAGCACTTATTCGTCGTGAAATTAAGAAAACCCCTCTCGACAGATTGGATGGAGTCAAAAGTGGATTACATCTGCATAAAGGCCAAAAAACATTAATGCATCTCACTTCAAGTTTATTACATGTAAAAGAAAGTTCATGTCTTAAATAAAATCTCCTATCATCCCAAGTACATAAGCCTCAACCAGAAAGAAAGGTGATGCGTGCTATTGCTATTGCGTGCTATTGGGTTTGCTCTAATGACCGCACCGTAGCAGTCGAATGTAAGCTGAATTTAAAATTTGATAAACTATTGCTGGAATCGTTACAAGTGGTTTTTCTTTTGTTTCATTACCTTCTTTACATTGGTTTTTCTTCATTCTCTCGATTCAGGACAATTCCCGGGTGCTGATGATGGTGGTGCTGGGAATGCAGGTTTAGGCTTCGGTCTCGCCGCCAGTGCTAGTTCTGGTGCTGGTGGAAATTCTAGAGTTGGCTTCGGAATCGACGCCGATGTTGAGGCTGAGGGTCAAGTTGTTCTTGGAGGTGGTTTTTCTGTTTGTGGCGGTGCTGGTGGTATAAAATATCGATTGTGGTATCGTCTGAAGCTTATGTCGATGCTGATATCGGACCTGATGCATACGAAACTAAAATTTTGTATTTCTGTCGTATTAAAATGTCTACTTTAGCGATAAGAAATTTTCCAAATCTATCCTTTGTAAAAGACAAGAGTGTTTGATGATCTTCTATCATTTTTTATTTCATACTCAATCATAAGGCCAAGACTATGTGGGGGTGTGGTTGTCACCCCCGTCAAAGCAATGAGTCTTGGAGGGTGTAGTACTAGAGTCCCACTGCTTGTAGCAGTGACAGGTGACCCTCACTCAAGATAGACAACAAAAATGCAGTCGGGAAGGTGAATGCGGTTTGCAGATAGCAAATGCATCTACATACGTCCCGACTGCAGGTGCAACAGACGAGAGTGTTGGTTGGGCTGTCTGTGTAAAGTCCAAGACAACTCTTATGAAATAAGTCTATTGTGACCCATCTTAATACTTCGTTGTATTCATTTAACACGTCTCACCTTCCCCGGTGATTCTCATCTCTCATTCCTCTACTCATCTTTTATCCTCCTTCCTCCTCCACCAATCGAAGGAAGTCTTAACGCTTCCTGCTCCACATCCCATTTAATTTAGTTACAGATGGTCATATTTGTTTTTAGGATTCCGGATCTGTGTGTATACAATTGGAGAAAACGGAATTTCGAAGTGTAACTGAGAGGCATAAGAGGGTTTTTATTAATAACGGACGAACTAAATTATATTTCAAATGAATATTTCGCAATCAAGGAGCTCCAAGCACTTATTCGTCGTGAAATTAAGAAAACCCCTCTCGACAGATTGGATGGAGTCAAAAGTGGATTACATCTGCATAAAGGCCAAAAAACATTAATGCATCTCACTTCAAGTTTATTACATGTAAAAGAAAGTTCATGTCTTAAATAAAATCTCCTATCATCCCAAGTACATAAGCCTCAACCAGAAAGAAAGGTGATGCGTGCTATTGCTATTGCGTGCTATTGGGTTTGCTCTAATGACCGCACCGTAGCAGTCGAATGTAAGCTGAATTTAAAATTTGATAAACTATTGCTGGAATCGTTACAAGTGGTTTTTCTTTTGTTTCATTACCTTCTTTACATTGGTTTTTCTTCATTCTCTCGATTCAGGACAATTCCCGGGTGCTGATGATGGTGGTGCTGGGAATGCAGGTTTAGGCTTCGGTCTCGCCGCCAGTGCTAGTTCTGGTGCTGGTGGAAATTCTAGAGTTGGCTTCGGAATCGACGCCGATGTTGAGGCTGAGGGTCAAGTTGTTCTTGGAGGTGGTTTTTCTGTTTGTGGCGGTGCTGGTGGTATAAAATATCGATTGTGGTATCGTCTGAAGCTTATGTCGATGCTGATATCGGACCTGATGCATACGAAACTAAAATTTTGTATTTCTGTCGTATTAAAATGTCTACTTTAGCGATAAGAAATTTTCCAAATCTATCCTTTGTAAAAGACAAGAGTGTTTGATGATCTTCTATCATTTTTTATTTCATACTCAATTATAATGTCAAGACTATGTGGGGGTGTGGTTGTCACCCCCGTCAAAGCAATGAGTCTTGGAGGGTGAAGTACTAGAGTCCCACTGCTTGTAGCAGTGACAGGTGACCAAAGACCAACATGAATTAAGTACAGTAGGTAGAGAGAAGTTGAGAGTTAATTACTGGAAGACATTTGTGTGAACACTGCCCGTTTAATAATCGTGTGTGATGAGTAATTACAATTATGAGTGAGTGTGGTGTTGGTTGGTGATGATGATGAGGGAAGGAGCGAGCGGTTGCTAGGGCAACCATGGCAATAAACTATTAATCTGTTAATATGAAATTTGGAACTAAGAGTTATATGTTAACTTCAGCACTGGTCTTGGATTGATTTTGAGCCAATTGACTTGAATAGTGCAGCGTAGATCCGGATGAGGTTCTCCTGAGGGAATAGAAGTGGAGTAGACGCTTCGCTCTTGGAGTAGATTTGCTTCACTCTATTGGGTGTTATTGGGAGTTCAAACATATTTAAGCTCATCTGACCACAAAATGTGCTCCTATTTGTTGCAACTGGTTTTCTTTTAGGAGGAATTGTTTTAGTAATCGAATGTTTTTTCTTCTACTTTGGTTGTTGCTATTTTCGCCCCCTTCCACCACAGGTATGCCCAGTCAAAACAATTTTTCCAATCGCGTTTCAAGCCTTTACGGTTCTTGACTTTACAGCTTTCTTTAAAGGAACCTTGTTTTGAATTAAATCAATAGCAATGCTTGAAACTGCACGTTTTGAATGTCGAAATATGTATTTCTTTGCAATTCGAAACACATGTTTCGCTATAGTATCCAAAAATCCACCGAGACCGTATCCTACCTGTAAGGGATGTACATTATTACTTCTTCCATCATCACCTCCAACACATTGATAGTATTGCTCCATCTTAAATCTGTTTTTTCTGAAATGAAGAGTTGTGGAAAATGTTTCTCCTTCCAGCAGAACCGAGTCGCCATTTTCATTTTTCATGTATGTGTAAACAACTTCAAACTCAGGTTCTCGCAAATCAACAGATTGTATATGATCGAATGACCTTGTAATGTAAGACCCATTCACCTTCTGACTATCCATAAAACCTCTTAGCAATGGCGCCATTGTATCTCCAACATATTGGGGTTTTATAAAATCACTATGCGAATTCGACCGGCTCGCAATTAGTACAGCAGCAAGTTTTTCTGAGTACTTGGTTTCAAATGAAACCGAGAAAGACAACACTTGTTCTTGTTCACATTTAACAGATATTGAACACCTTCGGGGGGCTCTTTTAGAACGAACAATAAATCTTCTAAATTAAAGACGTTCGTCGATGCTCAAACTTTGTCCACACATGTTTCTGAATCGGTTCCGTTGTGTAATTTTCGCGTGCTGCGACAAAGTTGCTCTCCATTAGTAAAAATCGTAGATGAAAGAATACATGAGCATTCAACAACCGCTACTTCTTTGAAATCGTGCTCTATTTTGTCCCAACTAACTCCACAATGTCGACATAATAATTATTTATGTTGGTCTTCTCCACATTTATAATAATCATGCAGTGGACAGTCCTTCATCTTCTTGTAAGCAGAATGCATAGCTCCTTTTTTTCGACATGTGATTTCTTTAAAGACTAATATACATTGCCACAAAACACTCATTGCATAAACGGTAATAAATTGTAGTACTAAGGTACCCCTTTATCATATTTTTCCTACACCTTCTCGTAAGATATATTGATAATAGTGTCTAAAAACCCACTTAAACAAAATAATATTGGAGTTTTGAATCTCAAATATCTCTTTCAGGAGAGAGCACGGTTTAGCTTTCTTGGGTTCGAACATTGTCATCCCGAGCACTTTAGAGAGTCACTGATTACACATCCCTTTCCTAGATTCATATTCTTGGCTGTTCTTAACTATAAACTAAAATCACTGAACTCTCCTTGCTCAGTTCCAAATATTCTCTGCTACACATCACATTTGCTAAGTTCCAAATGTTCTCTGCTACACATCACATTTGCTCAGTTCCAAATGTTCTCCGCTACACATCACCTTTGATCATTTACTAAACAAACTTCAAAAAGTCTAAACCTTCCTTGACACTTCAATAATGGGAGAAACTCTTCTGTTTTGTAATAATTCACGACACGCTCATATGTTAAATCGAGCTACTGAAGGCTCTGCAGGGATAGATTTACGAAGGTAAAGATTCACCTTACATACCTTATTAGATTGGAACATATTAAATATGATCGTCGTTTCGAAAAAGAAATTGATGCCAAAGAGATGGTAACCATTGATACTTTTCCATCAATTCAATCACCACATGGCACGAACGGCAGAATAGCCCATAGATCTTCCGTTGAAGCGGAGCATCAACTTCACGTCATTGGAGGAGTGATTAATGTTGATTACCGTGGATCGGTGAAAATCATGATCTACAATTTTGGCGACAAAGCTGTAACCATAGACCCTGGTGATGAAGTAACAGTTTCCGGTCACAAAATTTGCCATGTGTGCTTTGAAAAAATTTGTAATTTAAAAAACTTGTGTATGCAAAACCTTTAAACTATCCAGAGAGAGGAAGGGGGGTGTGTAACTTCCAATTCATAACACTGCCACTTAGCTACACTGTCAGTTTCGAAACGTGACGAATATATTTTTCCATTTTGGCCCCTCAATTTTATTCACTCAATTAAAAAAATTACTCTTAGATGCTTTGTGTCTAATATTAATGAAATAAAGTAATTAAAAAATAATAAATAAAACGAATTTGTATCCTACTCTATCCGTATTTATTAAACAATCAATGGAGATTGGTATTTTTACCATAAACAATTGTAAGTAGAAAGAATGAAACAGTTTAAAATGCTCGTTACTTGAGTGTGTAATGAATTTAAATTACAGCCTCTGTAGCTCCAAATTGAACGACAAACACACTTGTGTCTGAGTTTGTAGCATACAGTCCAATGCTATTGAGGGTTGCTGCCAGTCTCGCACCCCAACAGCGAGGTGCCTGCTTGAGTCCGTAGAGGGTCTTGTTCAGCTTACATACCGTTCCAGGCTTTTGAGGATATGCCTCCGGATGATTCATATAGAAGGTCTCTTCTATTTTTCCATATGGGAAGGCCGTCTTTACATCTAGCTTTAAGAAATAGAACTCTTGAGAGTCGAGTAGACTCGTCGCGTCAAACAGAAGAAAAGGTTTCCTCGTAATCAATTCCATATCTTTGCTTGAAGCCTGGAATAATTAAGCGAGCTTTACACCTCTCGATAGTGTTGGTTGGATTCTTTTTCAATTTGAAAGTCCATCGTGAATCTAAAATCTTCGTGTCCGGTGGTGTTTCTACTAATGCTTAAGTTGGATTTTGCTTGTGAATGGTCATTTCCTGTTTCATGGCCTCAATCCAAAGGTGAACTTGTTGTGAGTCCGCCACATCCTTGTATTGATTGGGAACCTGAACAATATCCAATGAATGCGCTTGATACTTTCTGGTTGCTTGAGATTCGTCCTGTCTCGCAGTTTTTTTTGGAGAACAGCTGGTTCCCGCTGCGAAGGGGCCTCCTCTTATTCTTAAGTCCAATGCTTCGTCTTGTTCAGGTTCTACTTCCTCCAGGTTATCAGGCGTGGGTGGTCTTTCTTCTTCCTGCATTGGTTCTAGAGGTTGCTCTTCGGTTTCAACTTGCATATTTTCTTCAGCGTACAAGCCTGGGTTTTTTGCTTGTTGTTGGGATGTTCCAGATTTTGAGGTCCCCGGCTAATTGTTGTCGTCTTCGTATGGAATGCCTATTGTGTTCTTCACATACATATTTTAAGCAATCACAAAAAGTAACATTCCGTGCAACACGAATAAATTTCAATTCTGGGTGATACAGACGATAATGATTAGACATTCCATCATAAAACACCAGCTGATACCTTATTTTTCTGTGTGACCAGCCACTACGGTGCGCTTTAGGGATGTGAGAGTACGCATAACATCTAAAAATTAAAACTTGAACTTGTATAAAAATTTCCCCGTAATCTGTTTTCTCTGGGCTCTGCTTGTCCAATACACGATTTTTATTTCTCCAGGAAAATTTACTCTTCTGGTGTCTGGCTGGATTTGATTAGGGCTTGTTTGTTAAGCTGGCACCTGTTGCAGAATAGCGAATTGGAGGCCCCTGCCATGTCAAGTCCTATCGCTGCTTTTTCCTCAAACGTAATCTTAATGTATGCAGGGTTGATGTGTCCACATTGTTCATGCCAAAGTTGGGTCTTGGCTGTTAGAATTTGTTCTGCTGCTGACATAGCAGTCAGTAGGTGCTCACAGTTCCCGCAAAACATGCTTACTTGTTCCTGATTCTGCAAACCAAACGTACTTGAAATAAGCTGTGTCCCCAAAGCATGCTCGATGAACCATTTTGTCTGCTGTGACAAATTCTTGTATACTCTTCGCTTGGGGCTTCAGACTGAAGCCCCAAGCGTTGACCCAGTTTGTCACAGTTGTTGCATTTAGTTTTCTTTTTCAGAGCTTGGATGTTCTTTCTTCGTTCTGCCTTGATAGCAGGCAGGCATCTTTCTCCTGACAGGGCTACCAGGTAGTCTTGTTTCGTCAGTCTTGCAAGAAGGCTTGAGGCCATCAGTGGGGATTCCTATTTGATTCAGTGCTATTTGTAACCTTTGCATAACAGTGAACCCTTCGACGAGAGTCTGTCCTTCCTTGAACGCGAAGGCGAGGAATGCCGTAAGCGTGTGCTGGCGATTTAGCAGACTGCTATCCATGTGAATAGATGTCAGACGATCAAAAACAACGTTTGCCGTACCTGCGTTGTAGACGTGATTAATTTTGATCGCGTATAGCGTAGTTACGATGATCGCCTGAGCCTTGATGTCCTTTTTGTCACACTTATCCTGGAGAGCGGCTCTTCGGCGATACCCTTGATCTCCGTTCCACTCACAACTCCCCATAAATTCACTTCTTTAAGTACCAGAATAATTTGGTACTTTCGTAGTTTTCGCAAGACAGTGTTATTACATGAAACGTGTCGATCTTTTGGTACACAGAAAATAGAGTAGCAATTGAAAACTGCTCAGCGCGTAACTTTATCTATTTAAAGTTTACTGCACCTATGAAATTATTCGACGTAATTTCGCTTCTTCTTGAAATTATTCGACGTAATTTCACTTTAGTCGCTTTTTAACCGCATGTCCCTCGCGATGCCGAACAAGTGTCAAGTTTGCACAAATTTTCAACGCACTATGTCCAATATTTTAGTCTTTTAGAATTTCCTTCTAATACCTTCACTGTCTCAAATCACTCACTCAATTGCACTTCCTAGGATTTTTCACTGCTTGAATATTTTTTAGAGGAACATGTGGTATCGCAACATTGCTCTGCTACCGTGTGAGAAATAAGCGATCTGACAACTTGAAAGGGCTTCAGAGAGAAAATAAGAACAGAAGTCTTTGTTGGGTCAAAGGTTCGGAGACATTAAAATCGGTTTTACTGATAAGCATCTTCATATACTAGGTACAAACGTTATTGGAAAAACTAAGAAATAATATATAGAAGTGGAAACATAATTAGAACTTCACATCTTAAGGCTGTGAATCGTGCCTTATCGGTTAAAATACTTACGAACTGAAACATATTACATTGTTGCAAATGAAAACGTTGAACGAGTGATCCACACAGGCAACAAAATCAGCGTAAAACATGATTACGTGTCATTATCTTACTCTAAATAAACGTAAAGAAGTTAAGGAAAGCCATATTCAAACAAATTTTTAACAACTTACGAATGCAATAAATGTCTCTAAAATCCCAACAACTCCAACATTAACAGTAGCATATAAATATATATTTTGACTTGTTATTCTTTACTACCAAGTTCGCCTTTTAAACATCACAACCAGTTCTCCCTTGATTTTTGGTTTGACACATGTTATAACTGTCAAAATCATAACAAAATTCCAGTAAGTAAATCTTCATAAATACCCAAAAATTTTAAATGCAAAAAATTGAGTCATTTTTCTGCAGACGCACAGAATAGTAGCATAACATAATAAGTTTTATTAGTTTACGGTCGTATTACATTTGACAAGGAATCTTTATTGTTCAATTTTAAGCAATCATAAGTAGAGAGGTGAGTAAGTAGACAGGTGAGGATGCTGTGTGGTCCTTTAGAGAATTGTAGGCATTTTACTGTAATCTCTTACAGCATTTTAGACGATTGATTTTATCTTTAATGTAATTCAAATATTACTACAAATAAAAACTTTACATACTTGAATCTCCCTTGTTGAGGAGCAAGTCTTTGAGTTGTTAAAATTTTGTGCGGAGTTTACCATCTGGAATCTTGACTTCAATCGCCAAATCTGTTCTTGATCTTTACGTTTCTTTTACAGGGCTTCCTTCTCCAATCATCAGGTTCAGGGTTTAAGTCTTCAATCTTGTTCATAAGACGGTAACGTATCGGACCTACTGTCCTGTAGAATATCTATGGGTTGTGTGTACAGAGTCACTCGGACTGTACATTGGAGGACTCATGGGGCAATAGGAGTGAATGGAGTCTTGACTGCTCATGGTGAAGTTTGGAGATAAACTATTTACAATTTTCGATGATAATTATTCCTCATTCTTGGTAGCCCAAAGTTGGGTCAACAGACTCCTGTCATCCTCTTGGATCTGTTTCCCGATAGTTTTTAGCTGCTGGAAAAGAGCCACAGCTTCTAGCTTGTCAGTTCAACTGACACTCCAAGCCAATTCTTCTCATACCGGTAGGTCTGCGGACGTCGAGACGAATGAGAAGTTTGAAGAAACGGGACGCATTTCCAGTGTTGTTGTATGCCGTTTCAAATCCATTTTTAGTGCCCCATTGAACTGTTAGGACACAGTGTACACAATCTCATGTTGTCTGATTGAGAGGCTGGCCGTCGGCCATGAAGTATTTGAACAACAAGTTTTATCAACTGCCTAGAAGGATTCGTGGCCTTCCTCTTGAGCCATGAAATTGCCAAAGAATCAAACAGTTTTTCACCAAGTCATTGGGGCAAAAGTGTCTCTTTTAATCGTGATAAGGCAAAATTTAGAAAACTTTTCTATAGCAGAATCCAGTGTCTCGACTGCCATGAAATAGCGTTATATCGCTGACGATGCCTCCATCTTCAGAAACTGGACAAGCTTTTTGGTAAACAAAATAATAAGCAGTGCTTCACATACACAAAGTTCATTCGCAATCCTAAAGAATTGACTGTGTATGAGCTTGAGTTGCAAATTGAGACAAAAAGGACTTTCTGATCGAATCCGATGAAGAACGATAACCATAGAATCTGCATCTGCAGGGCATGCCTTAAGCGGACATCAGGCGTCACCTGCAATCCCTTAATGTTCGATAGACACTTTATGGTCCCAGCTTACTGTATGGTGTGCTACGAAATTAAGCTGTACAGAAAGACCCATAAACGAGTCAATAGAACTTTATTCGACCATACCTGTCGAAAGGAGTTCAATTTGATTCAACCACTGAGATGTCTGGTTCCGACCCGGAATAATTATGGCATTTTCTGAGTTAGATATTTTCACTATCCCCGATATTTTATCACTTCCGTCTTACATGTGCAGGGCATGTGGCAGAAGTTCGATACGAGGGACTGGTCACCCAAGAACTCAATACATAACAAACTTGTTTCACTTTGGCGGGTCTTGTTGTTGTACGCAGTTGCATACTGCTAGCCAATGCTACGATTGTCACGAGTCCAAGAATTGCAAAGAAAGTGCAATTTCAAAACCTAATAAAGCGTAAGCTTATGATGAATAATGAAGATGCTTATAAAGCGCGTAAAGACTTGCCTGGCCTATCAAAAGTTTCTTGACTCTCCTGAAGACATTAACCTTCAAGAACTGCCATATTTATTGGAAAGTGGGATTTTAGAATCTAAATAAAGCTCAAAGCTTTAGCAGTTAATCGCACAGTAAAGGCATAGACCCCCCCGGATAAAAATGTCCGAAACGTTAGAGTCATCTGTACCTGGCAATGTCTATTTCCCTCCACCTGAAAACTGTGGTAACGAAAGCATCCTACTACGTTTGGTTCCCGATAAAAAGAGATAAAGCAAGACTTTGACCTGGTGTGGGGATAGAAAGAAGCGGAAGGACAAACCAACTCTTCAAGAAATCATCCTGCAAATAGACTTGAAAATCTTATCTTTTCTGATATTTTATGGCAGCTTCCATTTACATTACTAGCTGAAATTAGTATTTTTATTTCAGTTAGTATTGTAAGTGAATTCTGTACATAATGATTCAACGTAACTGCCATTTTTCTTTTTAAAACATTTAAAATCCATATTATACACGATCCTTATTGACATTTACATTTTGTACCTAGGCAAGGATACCCCACATGATAGGTTATTTATAGACCCATACGAACGGACACACAGTCAAGTCTGTATTCATCAAATGTCCATTAACACACATAAAGCGCGTCCTCATAAAGTGATTCCACTTATTGTATTATCTTTTATTCACAGGGTGAGCGACAATGCAATATTGTACATTGTCGCGCCACCTGCCACCAAAAAAGACTACCACTACCATCATCATCGTTCCTACTCATCATCATTGTCCCTTTGTCTCCCTTCGCCCTCAGCATCCCATTCCACTCCAACGTTCCATCTCCTCACACCCCACTCAGCTTCAACAATCAACCCTACTTCATCCGCTCGACTACTCTTTAAGGTAAGTGTTTATTTTAATTTTATTTTGCAGGTTTCTAATCTTTTATGTTTGCAGATGAACTGCCTAACTTTCTTTGCCTGCCTGAACTGCGTCGCTAATTTTTGCCGCTTTGGTTGGCTTAAGAACGACACAGGCCTTTGTGTCCAAAGTAGGACACATCTTCTTCTGGAGGTGAAGGTTGTGATGAAAAAAGGGGATGGAGGACCTTTGCCCTTCTTGGGCACCTCACATTATGACCACCACTAACATGAACATTTCTTCGTCGACGCCATGGACGTCAGCATTGGAGGATGAAGGAGGAGCCTGGCTGGGTAATTTCCCCAACATTTAATTAATAATTTGTTTGTGTATGTTTGTTTTTGTGGGATGCTAATAAATTCTAATTAATAAGTCATCCTCTTCGGAACAATCTTCGTGGTTGGACTATGAAATCGTCCTTTTATTCCATTAGAAAAGTGTATTTTACTTTTATTGTACAAAAAGCAACCCCGGTGTATTATTATTTCTAAAGGGGTGGATTGAACCGCTATATGAGCGGAGCAGTCTTGCCGCCCAAGCCACTAAAGACTTATTGCAGACTCCCCAGGGTTGAGTTCATATTTGCTTCCACATGCTCCACTAGATCCAACACGTATCAACCAGACAAGCAATAATGTGCGAGCCTGGTATGGAGGGATGAGTTCGCAGATCGGGCCCTTCATTAGCAAGCTCCCAAAAAACTAGGACACACAATAGATGAATATGAGTGAGTAGAATAAGAAAAAGGCAGATGACACTAGGTAGAGTAATTGAGAATAATAGTTTTATTCAGAAAAAGAACCCATAACCCAGAAACAATTGACCTACTTCTTCACCGCAAACACCAACACGACAGTGTAGTAATACACCCTATTTGGCGGCATAATCCTTCCAAGAGACAGGGAGGGCACACCTAGGGTAAGGTATTGTCCCTCACCTGACCTGGTGGAATGGTATAATTGCCACTACGTGACATCTAGGATTCTATTTTGCCTGTGGAGTTTGGGAAGAAGGACATCCCAATGGGGCTTGTCCTTGTCCCTCCACACACCAATTTTAATCAAGGGAGCCCTCATAGGCACCTCAGTGGTGGCCTTGAAGGGCTTCTCCTCCATCTTACACACCAAGTTCACCAACCAGGTTTGGGTGGCCTCGTCATGGCCTTCCGCAACTATGTAGTTGCGGACTACCTTCCGGCCGCCCATCCTAAGTGCCACTTACAGCTCCGTCGATTGCAGCCCTCACTGCCTCCTGCACTTTTCCAAGGTCGGAAAGGCCCATAAAGTCCTTCCCATCCTTGGTCAAGTAGACCGCATCTCCCTCCGCAGTCTTGGGAACTTTAGACCTAGGGGCAACTAGGGGCCTAGGGGGGATGGCGGGGTCGTTGGGGCATCCAATGATGGGTGCCTCCAGATGATCGCCGCCGTAGACAGCGGCCTCCATCACTTCCCTCGCCTTCTTCCTCCTCTTCCTCTCAGCCCCACAAAGTGGCTTTTTCTTCTTCCTTTACACGACCAAGAGGTTCTGCATTAACCCCTCGATGTCGCAGACCTTTACTTCCTCCTCCTCCTTAACTGCAGACGCCGTGACAGCGGCCTGCGCCGGTTCACCCTGAGGAGGTTTTGGGTCAGACTCTCCTTCTTCCAAAAGGAGAAGTAACTCCTCCTCCTCCATCGACAACTCTGTCCCTTTCTCCATCGCCTGCAAGGGAGAAAGAAGACAGAGTTAGAATTAAAGTTTTTAAGTGAGGGAGAGTGTGATCGTGGCCATGAGGGCGACGAAGACTGAGAGGACGGGTGTGGTGACTTGGGCCACTAAGTATGGGCCACTATTGGGCCACTAAACGAAGTGTGCCACTTTCCTCACTCCCCATTGACCTCCCCCCCTCCTCCGACCCACCCGCTAACCCCACCCACCTCTCCTCTTCCCTCCGAGGTTCACTCACCCAATTTGGTCCACAGTCCCTCGTCGAAAACAAAAACGAAAACTGGAAGCAAATTACGAAAAGCAAACTTACGAAAGCTCTTATGGGCATTGCACAATGCAAAAGAGCCATAGGGCCCAAGTGGGGGCTTTCGCCGATTGTTATCAACTGGATTTACAATGCGGTGATCCTTCCTGGCGTTTTATACGGTTCACTTGTTTGGTTAAGTGCCCTAAAGAGACGAAATACGATCTTAATGCTTGATAAGCTACAAAGATGTTCGCTTTAAATGTCAAGCGGCACGATGAAATCCACACCTCTGGCCGCTATGGAAGCCTGCCTCAACGTCCTTCCTCTTTCCTTACGTATTGAAAAACGAGCCTTAAATACTATGCATCGACTGATTCATAGCAAGCAATGGTTAAACTGGGAAAATATCGGGAAAACGAAAATGGTATCCCACATTGACGCTGTTAGTCGCCACGCAAAACTACTTCCTATACTTCAGTTCCCTTGTGATAGTTCAAGGAATCTTTTGCCACATAACAAACACTTCGAAATAGAAATACGCAGCCAGTCCGACTGGAATGAAACTGGAATTCCTAATAAAGAAATATCTGAATTTTTCTTCTTCACTTCTGCCTCCCAGCAGGGCTGTCGATATGGTGCAACGTTCACTACGTCAACGGGAATAAATCCTACGACTCCACTTGGAATTTATGCTTCTGAACTTTAAGCATCAATCTTCGCTATTCTTGACTTTGCAAAATTCCTACTGGAAGAACTACCTGCCCAAACCTCAATAACCGTGTTCGTAGACAGCAGGATCACTTTCAACTCTTTACGTAGTGACTGGAAAGTTTCTTCATTAGTGAATGAATGCTTTCAATCGCTTGAAAATCTCTCGCAGGCTAGGAAACTGAGTCTCAGCTGGATACCGTTTCACCGCGCGATGTTAGGCTGTGAAGCAGTGGACCAGCTTGCAAAATTAGCTGCTTCCAGGCCGTTTAACGGTCCTGAACCTGCTTTACCTATCTCAATTAAGACAGTGCAAAACGCTGTTAAACAATGCGCACTTCCAAAGTT
>JAQGAC010000167.1:0-38251 GCA_034696585.1 Isotomurus maculatus
CTGATTTGAGGAGTAGCCGGGTAGCCGGACAATTCTAGACGATTTCGATTGACTCGAAGTTGACGTGTACGGCACTCGGTTTCTAGTTTCTACTAGTCAAACATGAATGTAAGTTTTAGCGTTCTGTTGTTGGAAGTTCAAAAAGAGTAACGTTGACTTCAGAGAGTACTTAGCGCAGTGTTCCTTTATTTGGACTCACTGGTATGAATTCCTAACTTTTAAATTGATTTATTGAAATCTAAGTTTGTTTCGAGTTTCAAGTGTTTTGGTATGATGTACTCAGGTAGAAAATGAATTACGAAAAGGCGTTTGAGTCAGCTGGGGAGAAACTTGTGCCTGGGAAGTACCTTAAGCGGGCGTTGGAATGCCAGAAATCATCGAATGTTAAGCTGAAGCAACTCTTGTCGGAAGTGAGACAACCTTAAACTTAAATAGTGTTAATTAATTTATTCAATTATCGTATTACTGAGATATTCTATAATGCTGTGCCTTGCAGAGAAAAATTCCGAAGCAGGGCTTCAGCGATCAAATGATTGAATCGATTCTTATGGAGTTATCTTGTCTGGACAGTAATAATTTTGATGATTGTTCACATGTTGGGGAAAGAGAAGGTCGGGTGTTCAGCAGTAAGTTGATGAGCTAAGTATTGAAGTAAACAAATTTAAATAGAATGTAGACTGATTAAAAGACACATTTATCAAAAGGTTTGGTGAGTCGACGTCATTACGGATTTAGTCATGGGATTGGACGTTCTGGAGACATAACTGAACCACAACCCAAGGCTGTTGGTTCAAGTGTATTGAACACTCTAACCAATTCACTTTTAATGGACTTCATAAAGTTTCGAGGTTTTTAAAAGAAACAAAATTCTTTTGAAAGTGCTTGATCATTGTACAGTAATTAACATTTTTTTTTGAATTTTTATGTTAGGGTGCAACAAAATTGAGAGCGCATTTCTAATGCCACTTGCTACTGGAATGGCTCTTACTTTTACGTTCCTGTCTCTCAAAAGCTTGTCAGAAAGTGACTCAAGAAACACTGTGATATGGTCTCGTATTGATCAAAAGTCTTGTGCTAAAGCCATGGGAAGCGCTAGTAAGTCTCCATTGAAAATTGTTAAGCTTGGTTTAATTTATTCCGGTTGAATTTTAAACAACTGGTCATGACTTCTAGATTTGAAGACGGTAATAGTGGATCCGATTCCAGACCCAAATGATTCAGATCAGTTAGTGACGGATACAAAAACAATTGAGGAAAAAATGAAAGAACTGATACGAGATGACAAGCTTTTGTGCGTTTGCACAACTGCGAGTTGTTTTGCTCCACGAGGCAGAGACGATGTCATTGCCGTGGCTAAGCTGTGTGCAGCCCACGATGTGTATCATATTATCAACAATGCCTATGGACTTCAAGACGATGCCAGTATGAAAGATATTAGCAAGGCATCCCGGTGAGATATTAATATTATACGATATTTTGGAACCGTTAAATGAATTTATCTGCTATAAAAATGCAGTGTTGGCCGGGTAGACGTTATTGTGTCTAGCACTGATAAGAACTTAATGGTACCTGTTGGAGGAAGCATTATCTATGGGCACAATCCTAATTTGTTACACAAAATCAAGTTAATGTATCCTGGTGAGAATTGTAAATTTTTGATTATCTCATTTGAACTGGTTGTAAACATTATTATCGCCTTGTAGGACGAGGTTCTATCTCACAAACTCTAGATGTGTTTATAACTCTACTATCAATGGGCTTAGATGGATACGAAAAACTCATCAAAGAAAAGAATGACTTATTCAGATATATACAAGATAAATTTGGTCATTCCGAGCTCGTTACTCCTGAACAAAAACATCGTAATTTATATATGTTGAGAGTTCCTAATAACTTTACATCAATAGGTTAGTGACTCGAATCATGTGGTCAATTGACCGTATGATAAGATGATTGTATTTCGTCTAATGTACATTTGATGAGTCATATCAACTTTTACTTTAGCAATTTCACTGGATTTTCTCACACCCGAAGCAGTAAATCGTCTTGGTTCCATGCTGTATACTCGTAAAGTTACCGGTGCTCGAGCTGTTCATAAAAACGACACCAAAACCATAGATGGAAACATCTTCAAACGTAAGATTGTATCGATTTCGTTTAATATTCTCATATTTCCAACTTCATACCTTATCGGTGTACCGTCTTTATATTACAGAATGGGGAACCAATAGTTCATCAGAAAAGCACCAATATCTCACAGTCGCAGCGAGTATTGGGGTGACAAAAGCTGATATTGACAGATTTTATACTAAACTTATGGAAACTTTAGAAAATTTTGAAGACCAAGTGAACAGCAAACCACCCGAAGCCAAAGCTTTAGAATAGTCCACAGCAGTTTTATTAGTCACTACCACCTTGCACCTTCGCCATTTTGCATGAATATTCTTGTACAATGTAGTCACAGAATGAAAAATATATCGCAAAGGACGAGGATTGTGATTCCTACCAAAATACAGTATTGAAGTTGTTACATTTTAATTCATTAAACTTTGTAAGAATTCATATGAAGAAATAACGATTAAAAATCTTGTCGAGAGTTATTGACTACTCTTTCCCTATCTTGTTTAAAGAAGTCTTTATTTATGAATGAACGCAATAATGAATGAACGTGGTTGAGGGTCAAAAAAGATGTCAAAAGCACAACTTAAAATTCCCATTTATAGAATCAATGAAGGTACCTTGCGCACCTTGAGGTCGAACAGTTTATCTATTATTCATTGAGCTGCTTAGAGTACATTCGATTGCCATATTCGACGTTACACACACCTGGTTCTAAGTGTAGGAGTAAACGAGAATCCAGGACTCCTATTGCATCGGCCCACTCCGTTAGCGAAGTTAATAATGAAACCAGAACAGGAACATTTTGTACTGCGAAATGAATCTCCTATGATCTAGAATATATATATTTTTTATTCTCTTGCATTATGAAATCGATCTCAATATGTTATTATCAGCATTAATCATGAAGTCATAACCATCTTGATAGGTACATTTCATCATTCAATGAGCCCTTATATCACTGATTGCAGTACATCTCCATAAGATTGTCTAAGATGGTGAGACTGATTGCGTCGGTAGTTTAAGCGCATTGTTCATTCATACCTCTGCATGGAAATGATTATTCATTCAGAACTATATTTATCTAAGAAATATTACCCTTGTTTCTTTACCGCACAGGCCAATGACAACTTACACAGGTTGCTCCTGATCATCTTGATAACGTCCTTTAAGAAAGTACAATAGCAATATTGCATTTACAAATTGACATACTCGTTAATAACTTTTATATCTCTTCAGTGCACGACAGTAGCGCAGCCGAACACCAAAAACTCAGAATGGGTAACTTTGAGACAAATCTTTGAGGTCTGTGATTTCACATTTTGTGAGCCCCACACAATTTTGTACGCTACGACTTGCTCGAATCTTCAGCTTCATGTATATTTCGTTTAAGCCAACTTTTGTACCTAGTATCTTTACCTTATTGCGATTGTAAGTGTTGACTTTGATCGTGTGATGCCCGTGGGATGTGTGAGGCAGACAATGAATGAAGTTTAAGGCGAATTTGTCACATTTTCATGTTTTTAGCAACGTATACAGCTTATTCAGGATGTTGGATGTGATTGTGATTTTACTCCGTACCTTCACATGAGGATTATATTTAGTTCGTCAGCAAAAGTTGTTACACATCATGCATGAATAACATTGTCATTTGCCATACATGAACCAATCCATTTGACTTTTGACAAGACTAACTTCTTTTGACACTTTTAATCTCTAAACTGTATGTATCACTGCTTAATTATTGCCCAAGAATATTCTAGTAGTCCAGGAAGAACAAACACTCTAGTGATGAATAATTTCCGCTTTACCATCATAAAAATGACTTGATTTATAATAGCTGCAAGGTTAACTTCAAAATTTATGTATTTATGAAAATTTCATGGGAAAGTACAGAGGAATATTTACGCCTAAGCAAACCTTTAATTCGATGTTAATGAAGCTCTTGCCTCAAACCATTGCATTAGTAAAAGACATTGCACACTCGAGGCTGGCCTTCGACTTTATGAAAAAATATTAACTCTTGAAATTTATCGAATTTCTGTCCAAATTTGAAGATTTTTGGGAGCGGAAGGATTGGTTGATTTCATTGTTTGAAGAGCAAACAAAAAAATGCTTCGATTACTTGCAAGAATTGTATTGTGTGGTGCGGGGGTGGGTTAGAGGATTTTACAAAGGATTTAAATAATGCAAATCAGCGATATTATGGTTGATTATGGTGCCACGGCTATTTCTTCATCGAGGTGTAATGGTCATATTAACAACTCGTTATCAAAGGACAATCTTAATCGTAAAATACCTGAGAAGAATTGTTACTTGTCTACAATCGCAACTCAAAGACTTACATATAACAACGACATCACTACCAGCTGGGGCTTCTGATTTCAGATCAGACGTCCACCTGCATGATGTGAATTAATTTGTTTCTTGTCACTGAGTGACACTTGCAGAATTTAATTTGAATACGACCGTAAATGTGCAATTCCAAATCTGTCATTTCATCATTTGCCGTAAACGACTTCTAACTAGTCAATGACCACATTGTGTACAAACCGTTACAAAAATTGTAGAAACATAAGGGTGAAATCACTGATTTTTTTTACTAAGCTCTGTAGTAAAATTTTATTTTGGTTTTCAAAACATTTTCAGTGTGAGTTATGGCTCAGCCTGTTATTTAGACTTGCGGTTCCAAATCGTTATTCACTTTTGCATAAGCATGCGATGACATTATTTTATACACAAATTTTTAATGTGCTTAAGTGTAGAGTTTCATGTCACTCCAAGAAATTCTTTACACGCAAATGAGGTTTGTGCTTGTCTGACTGGATTAGTCTGATTTAGTTTGGTTACTCCAATAAGTGGGATGTCGTATTCGAAAGGATAGCAATAATATGTGTGTGTCTCTCTCTCTGTCATCTCTTCACTTGCATACTGAGATGCTCAAGGATGGACAAAGTGAATCGATCTATTAAAAATATTGTCCCATTCATACACTCCTTCGCTGCAGCACAATAAAAATTATCAGAAATGAAAGGTTAAGACCAGAAAATTAATCGTTGTTCTCGTCATGATCGATCAATAACTGATGTGCATTTCTATTCAGCAGTCATGAATGATCAGCAAATGACACAAGGTAAGAGGAGTCAATTGTCCAAGGTAACAGACAGCTGTGAGAAGTATTGAGGTAGTTGTTGTAGCAATGTGAAAAATTGTCACTTTGGCCTTTTCGAAAGCAATCTATGTTGTGCATATTCTGTAATATTCTTGTCTATGGTCTAGAGAGAAATTGACACCAGGATAATAATGTCTACATTTGTAAAGAGTTTCATCTTGTGAATAGACTTCTCTAAGGAATTCGCTTCATTTCATGTACATGAGTGATTCTGGAAGTGTAATAATGGATTGTGACGTGCAATTATTACTCCAATAAGTCTGCTGAGAGATGCATAAGGAAGTTGGGATTAAAATGAGACGACGATGAGACTGAGGACTTTTGTTTTAGTGAACTGCATTCTGAAGTGTCTATAGAGGAGATGCTTCCCATGGTCTGAAAGAAGTAACGTATTATTCACTGCCATATTAAGAGAAAAATATAAAACCTGCTTTGATTGCTAATCTAGAGTCACGCAGCGCGTAAAAGTCCGTGAAGATTAAGGTGTGCACGAGTGTAAGTGCAAAAAGGAGAACACGGCCAAAATCAAAATTTGAAACTTAAAGAATAATGTTCATGGAAAAGGTTGACTTGATACCAAATCGAGATATACACAAACATGAGTCATGGCCACGCAGACAACGAATCGCAATATGAAAGGAATGAAGATGAATGAAGACAAACTGTGTAGTGAGAATAGTGAGAGACACATCAGGACAAAAGTATTTTTTCCTCTTCATGGCTCTAGCTTTTTTTTTGTTCCAAAATCTCATTTTCATCTGCATTGTTTTGCCCGAAATTTTACAGTTGGGTAGACATAAATTTTTTGGAAGATGAGAAAGGCATATGAAATAAAAAAGATGTGTGTTGCCAGCGCGCGATGCATAGAAGAGGTGATATAATGGAAGAGAAGGATTCTTACTTAAGCAAAACGATAAAACGACGAGAGATCGGTTTAAGCTCATGACTTCATTAGAGCGTGTGATGGAGATGTGACTAGTCTGTAGCTAGACCATGAAAGTCCCAGTAGTTCATCTCAAGCCGAATATTCGGATCAAAGCATATAGCCCACACAACCGTGTCAGTCAAATATGTTGATGAGCCCCTGAATAAACTAGAAATTTTATCATGAACTCAAATGCAACGAGTGCAGAGGAATTGTCAAGCCCTGCGATAAGACACAAGGAGATGTTATGTTGGCACTATTTTTCACTCCACTCCCGAGAATCCGTTTCACCAAAGAAAATTAAATCTCGTAATTCTTCCATAAAGCAACCATATAACACTTGGTTTTTGGGTTAACAGCCCCAGCAGCACTGGCTGCGGTTGTTTTTCTGCTAAGCAAATGCACTGCGTTTCAGTAGTCAGACAGCTTATGATCAATTATGAGATTACCCGGAACATTTAGCATCTCACGACTTGTTGACATTCGAGAGAAAGAATGTTCATAAGTTATTGGAGCTTCGCGAGACAGACCAATTTATCCACAGCGAGAGAAAGTTACCCGGCTCTTATTAGTCCGTGTGCAGTTTTTGAGTCATCTCTTAATTACAAGTGTAGGAGTGAGTTGTGGGGAGTTAATGTATTTACAATTTCATCATTTGGAGGAATAATGAGACTAATTTATGAGCGAAGGCTGGGAATCTGGGAGTGAAAAGTCGTGGAGTTCGTCAGTGTGGGTGTAGGAAAGACGAGACAAACGTCTCGACTTTTGAAGCGACGGAGAACAAGGTTAAGAATATTAAGTGTTTGATCAGTCAGTCATGGAATCGTCTGTCTGATTGAGTGACAATGGACAAGGTGGGGTTGGAGATGAATTCTCGATAATAACGTGCGGGGTGTCCTAACAACACCATTCTTTGAGATTGAGTGTAATTCAGACTGGGATGATGCCAAGAGGTCGCGATAGTGTGATCATATAGTAAAACACTTAAAGTACTGATTACAGCGTGGTGGGGCATCTTACCACTACGCTACCTACACCCTCATCGTCTGTTCCTGTGTAAAGTGAATGCAACTCTTAAGCGTTTTGAATATGGGAGACGAGGATGGTGGGACTCCTACTATTGAATCTTAGCATCAAGAACGGAGACAAGCAGTCTCGTAGTGATTCTTATTATGCAGAAAGGTACTTGCTCCCACCAACCCTTTCTCTGTCCACTTAATCTTCTCATGCATCTTACTCATCTCAAAATGCACTCTTAGTTTGTCATTCGACACGTTCCAATCCATAAGATCAGCCTTAGTAAATAGCTGCCTTCTTGGTGGAGCAGTAGTGTCTGCGTTTTGCTTTATTGTCTTTCATTATCTCAGTCTCCTTCGATGCGTTTTGTATCGCAATCTTCCCTCACAGACATCTCGGAGAGTAAATCACAACAGCCCATCATTGACATAAGTGCGGTGCTCTAGAAATCGTCCTCAAAGTGATTCCCCTCATTAATCCTCCAGTAAAATGTCATGGAGAAAGTGTCTCTCCTCAAGATCAGCTTTCCTCGTGGGCACAATCGCACTCTCCGCAATTATGTCCTCCGTTGCGATGCCCCCCATCCACAAGAAGAACAGCCAGTCTTGCGTCGCTGATCGTCTCACCGTCTATCGTGTCATTATGAATACGTACTGGTCTCAGGACGAGTTTCCGAAGCACTACCCGCTATTCCGACCTGCAGCCCAGTTCTCCAAGCTAATAGGTAAGTGTCATTTGTCACACGCTGCCCCATAGACTCATTTATCCCCACTGCCTCCATCGTTCCATCAAAGTCTCATTCTTTCCTCGTGCGACGGACCTCGTCGTCCCGCAGCTCATCCTCAGGTTCTCATACTTCTCAAGTATCTCGAGACGAAGAAGTCCTGAGGTAAAGTTGGAATTAAGTTAGCTTGTTAGGCTGATGCTCGAGTAGAGGAAGGAAGGACACGGGTAGTTTAAATCATGGAATTAGATGGAACAGGTCTCTTGAGCATCCCGTAGAAGGAGATAGGAGGCCATGGACAAGGAAGGGAATATGTAAAGGAGGCAGGAACAGCCTGTGGGAAAGATTCTGTGTTTTTTGTAGTTTATGAGATGGGAAATGAGTCATCGTGGAGTGCACGCGAAGTAGGAAGGAAGAGCGTTGGATGTATCGATGTATTTCAACAGAGTCATTATCCATGGTCGGGTTAGAAATGGGTGAGGGAGAGAAAAGTGTTTAAGTTCGAAGTGGGTTAACTGGTGAGCAGGAAAATTGATGAGTCTCCGATGAAATAATGAATGGCTCAAAAGAGAGAGAAATACCGTGAAAAAACCACGTTTAAGCGACTCTGGTTGGGAAAAAGTGACAAAAACCCTCAATGTTTTGATATTCTTCGATTCAACTTAAAAAATGTCAAAAATAAACGAAAACGCTCATGTCTATTTTGAGACTCGGAGTGAGAAACGCTCTCCTACAACTCCAGGGGAGACACATGCAAAAGCCTACTTTTCGGGACCTTTTCCATGCAATGACCCTATAAAATGATCACAATTACGCCCCACAGCTGTGCCACTTATTCCGCATTCTCCTGCTCTCATTAATTTGTTCTTGTATTCCTTCTGCTCGATTTATGCTAGCCAACTGGGTAACTCACTTTCCTCTCCCAAAACTATTCGTCAATTCTGAGACAAGCAGACAGGTCGAAAGAGATATATTTTCTCTCGTCCCCATCCCATGCAACTCACCCACTATTCACCATATATTCCATCGAGAGAATAAAATTAAGGATGTCCCCAAGAGACTAGCTTTGTCTCTTTGGACCAGACGTGCTCCTTAAATCCTATCTGATAATCACACACACTCTCCGAGACAAAGATCAAGCCAAGACACATCTCTCCTCTCACTTTCATCCATAATCCTCGTGCCCGACTTCTTTAATTGGCCCACTATCATTAACCCATTGCACAACAGTGCATTGATTGCACTCACCCCGCTCATCATCTCCTTGGCTTACATCTCGATCCCGAATTCCACTGTCAATTGATTTACACAAATCACCCCTACATTTGCCTGTCCCATGCTACATTACTGACAATGCGTGCTTCGCATTCCCTTCCTTATCTCTCCGCATTTCTAACTTCCAAATTAATGATCTCCTCTTGTAAAAGGACCAATTACATTCAGCTCATCTTGCTTACCAAATACTTACATAAAATACTAGTCAAAAACTCCTCCGAGGAATCTCAACTCTTCGCTCGAGATTTATTCCTCTTAATCTCATCTGCTTAAATAAGTCTTCTTTCTTCTAAAAATAATACGATTGCTCATCATTCACCACGCGAACCATAACACACACACACACCCATAATGTACTGGCTCACCAACTCTCAAATAACCTATGAAATTCACACCCTCTCCTACTTCAAAACCCATTTAATTAAGTTGCATCGTTAGCCAATATTACTACCATCGCGTTACTTGACTGTAATACCGTTTGTGTCTGTGTGACCAAACTTGTGTGTTTCTAAAGAAAAACCCCTGCAACAATTTAAAAAAGTTGTTTTGTTCTCTGAGAAGTCAACAAATGTTGACAAGTTGGTAATTTCATAGAAGGAATTTTAACAAGCCTGAGCAAGTAAATCTAATTAACTAATTTTTAGACCCCTACAGTTTAATGAATTATGAGAGAGAATGTGAGCACACCGAATTCGATGGTTTGCTTAAAGATTTATTTGCAAATTAAGCTTAGATGGATGTTTGATCCTTATCGGAGTGATTCTACAGGCTCATAAAAGTAGTTTATAGATTAAGTTACCATTTGGGTGCTTAAAGGAATGTTGAACCTGTTTCTCCTCTGCTGAACACAATAATGTAATGGCAGTGAGAAACTGAAGCTGCGGCAGGGACGAGGTCGTGTTTGGTCGTGCGAAAGGACTTGAAATTTTCAATTAAAATGTCAAATGGACATAAGAATCAAACATGCAGTTGTATTCACGCCTCCGCACTTTGATCGAATTAATTGGATGCCCTCTCATGCCTCTTACCCATCTTGCCGTTCACAATGCTTAGCAAGCAAAGTGACAAATTGTTTCACATCCCATAACTTCCATTTTTGTAAGGTTTACATCAAATTAGGACCTGTTTATTCATTGAGTCTTACAGTCGTACAAATTCATTCATCCGATGCTTCCGTACACGATGCTTCTGTTTCATTCACTTCTTGGCCGTTTTCCCTCATATTCGTAATGACTTCATATTTACTTAATTTAATTATGAGCTCTGGGACGAAGTAGTTCTGTAGCAGCGAGACTACTTCAGGAGCAACAGATAATTCTCTATGATGGCAGTGCAACTCCGTCCTCCAGAGTATAATATATATAAAACATAATAAAATAAAGCAAAGTTAGGAGCACAGGAGCAGTGAGGCAGAAATGCACAATACAGTACAACGCCCAACTTAGTTGGTGAGGCTTTAAAGGCTTTTGCAGCTAGCCATGTTAACCGACACAGACGAAATCACCTACGGAATGTCACTACCTTAAAAGTCATCTAGGTAAATAGTAGGAATGCTATGTGGATGACAGTGTAAGACAAAAATTGAAGTTCTAGATCATAAATCTTAAACGCATGCAGCTTAAATCCCAATGAATGGTTGTGAGGGAAAAGAAGAGAGACGCTTTATTTATTGACTTGCCCAGGCAGAGCCCACGGACAGTGACAGTTATCAACCAAATCACCAAAAACTGTCTCTCTCGCTGTTATAGCGAAATCTGCAGGGTAAGAATGTACACTCAACTAAAATCAGTTGTCACGGCTGTCAGAGAGAAAATTTAACAAAACCTGACAATTACGACAATGCGCTATATAAGTACAGACGAAACTTAAAGAGTTTGAGACTGCAAGGCGCAACCACATTTAGCTGAGATGGCCGTGAGTTGTCAATCTGGTGGAGTGGTCGCCTACACGGAGCAGATTGTGTGTTTCTTCCGTAGTAGCATGGGTAGTAGTAATTTAAGTAAACAGGTTTGGAGCTTCTTCCAGGAAGCACAATAGTAGTAAGGTGATATTGAGGATAATGAAAGTGAGAAGCTGGAATGATGGATGCGTATCGTTGGAGCTGGAATTAATGTCATGCATGGCTCATACGTTAAGCAGAAGCTTATGGTGGAGTTCTCATGTGAAAGTGTTGAGAGTATTTTATTACACGGATTCGATTAAGCTCTCGCTGCTCGAGTTTTCAGGGTCAGAGAGAGGGAGACGGTAAGAGCTTATAGACAATTTATTGGTCACAAATCTCGTGGTGAATGGGTCGGGGTGTTGTGCTGGGGAGAAGAATGCCATAAAATGTAAAGCAGGAGAAAGTGTGGACATAAGCGAACCGGAAATGGGTCTCCGCACTTAGAGCATTTATATTACGAGTGTTATTTTGTAATTTAGGGCGCTCTCACGACGAATCGTTCGTGCTGTTCAATCTGGGTGAGAAGTCTTCAGAAGGCGTACGGATATTTGCGGAAACAGGAGCCTCTGACGTGTTAGATCAACTCTCGCAAGGCGAAGGAGGAATTTATGATGAATTTATTGCTCCATCTGTGCTGCAAGGAGTTGGGAGCACTCATGCTGAATTTTTTGTGGACGGAAATCACTCAAGGGTGAGAGAAAATTATTTCATCCAACTGGATTGTTCCCCTAATAAAAATATATATGTTTCACAACTTTGCTTTCAGCCGCCTCTTACTTACTGACATTTTGTCTTGTTGGACAGCATGATATGTATTTATTCCTTCCCTTTCATCCTCGCAGTCCGACATCTCCTCTTTGTTCCCTGGACATGGTCACTGAGCCATTTCTCACAATCAGTCTCTTTAGGCCCCTTTCTCCCAATAACCCCTCGACGACCATTACAAACTACCGAGACATATTAGGCCGTGTAGGAAGGCACAGATTGACAACTCCTGCAGGGAAAACTCTGATTTCTTGTACCCACTTTTATTTCTCCTTTACCTGCCTCCAAATGAGAACCTCCCCACGTAGATTATCAAGTGCTTTCCCTTCCAAAATTTCATCACTTTCCCCAGAATAATGACGTTCCCTCCACACCAGCTCATAATCCGCACCCCGCAATAAACACAGAGTCTAGCCAAGTACCCTCGGTGAAAGCACGTCTCCCACTTAATTCCCTCCTTCAGAAGGAACCCTCTCACTGCCCACTTTTGTGTTTTCATAAAAGAAGAGTGAACATTAAAGAGATGAGAAGAGGGAGAATGACAGATGGAAAGTCTGCTTGGGGCTCCAAAGAAAAAGTACCTTCGGACAACGGAAACTCTTTTTACTACGCCACCAAAGTTTACTCACATCGCGTGGATGAGTAAATGAATGACGTGCTTTCTCCCAACTTTCTCCTCATTTCATCAATCTTGCTAATTTCCCCCGACTCGCTCTTAATGCTACATGCTCCAATACTAATCGTAATAAATAATGCGTTATCTCACGTGACACACATTTGTCTTCAGGTGTCCCTCATCTCCAGAGTCGTCCCCTCCCCCGACTGGTTCGTCGGCATCAACAGTTACGACTTGTGTTCCAACGGACGCTGGATAGACAACGTCCTCATCGAGGCAAGTATACATATATATATATATATAGGTAGCTATATTCCCCACGTATATCTAACCCTATTCCTTGCTGTTGTTGTAGGTGGACCCGATCGATGCTGGCACAGATAACGGTAGGCTCCCACTAGCAAACCTCTCACTATTGCACCACTAAATCCCATTGTTCTCTTAAACGAGTCTTCTCTGAAATCGTAGGTTTAACTTTCACGAGTCCAAATTGGCCAACCGACCCCCGTGGGGTAGCGAAACGACTCACACCGCGTCAACCTGATCATCCTGCCTCGTCTTTCTATTACGCTGACAGAGAAACATTGCCACCCTTCGCGTCCTTTGAGTTTCTTAAGGTACTTTCTCGTCTTCCCTTCACTCCTGTCCTTCCTCCTCTTTACTCTACATTATTTACATTTCACCCGAGTTCCCATAAATTCTTTTTAAATCTCTTATTTGCTTCTGGGACAGATTACATTGCACTTAAAGTTATTACCCATCACGACAAAATATTTTTATCCCCACCACGAATGAGAGTGTATGCCCAAGCTCCCTTTAACCTCAAATAAATTCAGGCCAGAAACAAATTATCACTTTGGGAGCGTTTGATGCAGATCTCCATGAGATTGTCCCTCGCTTTCTCCTCCTTTATGACCACCACTGACTTCTTCCGCTACGACGGACGAGGCAGTCGTGGCCATATGTGTGTGTGTGTGTGTAGATCTTCGAGACAACAAATTATCGTCTAGAGGAAATAAAAGAGCGGAGAGGCAGGAAGCTTAGATACACACACACGACCATGTCCACTGTGGTTCCCTTGATTTTCATATTGTTCGACACACAGGTGAAGGAA
Organism: Isotomurus maculatus; assembly: GCA_034696585.1. Classification (NCBI taxonomy): domain Eukaryota; kingdom Metazoa; phylum Arthropoda; class Collembola; order Entomobryomorpha; family Isotomidae; genus Isotomurus; species Isotomurus maculatus. Next base: position 13,669 of record JAQGAC010000167.1, read on the forward strand.
TACGAGCTGAGTGAGGTTTTTCATCGGCCGGAACACGAGATTTTGAACAATGATGTGACCGATCCAGAGACCCGTCCCAGGGAAACCAATTTAAAAAGTGCTTCAGCCTCTCCGTCAATGTCAAATGGTTTAGAGAAAGAGGAGTCGAACAACATTATAGAGTACCTTCCATTCCCCGAGAAGAAGAGGAAGGACGTTTCCCGAGATAAGAAGAAGAAACTAAAGAAATTCCGTAAGGCTATTTTATAGCTTCTCTTCTTATTACTTTTACATAATGCTACCTTGACCATTCCTTCCCTCACTGAGCTCCGTCTCTCACACTCCCGTTCGAGGTGGAAGTTCACACATAAAGTTGAACCCCTACACATCATCCCGGATTCGCACATTCTTTACCCAAATATGACAGTGAGGTAATAATGGGCTCTGTGTGTGCTTTCCCAGGGCCACCAAAGGACTGTGTTGTCTCAGAATGGACGACGTGGACTCCGTGCACAAAGGTCTGTGGACTTGGAGAAATGACTCGAAACCGTAATGTCTTGGTTCACGCTCGGAGAGGAGGTCGTCCGTGTCCCCCACTGAAGGAAGCCACCTGGTGTGGCTCCGCCAGGAGTTGCTCCAGAAATTACTTCAACTGGGCCAACAAATGGTAGGGCTCGTGACAGTAAAGGTCAACCAAGACTCTCCACGCAATCCACTTGCATTGGACCACTTAGGTGTGTGTGTGTCCTTTGGGAATATTCAGTGGAACGAGAAATGCAACTCGTCATTCAGAGGCTATCTTAAGAGTTACAATTATTGCTCTATTTAATCTTAAGTCTTTATTAAAATGTATGTTATTTACCGTAAAGATTCGTGCTGAGGATTGTGCATAATATTAATGAGGCTTAACATACGGGAGAGAGAGTCTAATTAAGGAAACTTGACACTTCCATGACAAGCTGTGACCCGATTTAATTGATCTTTATCATTTTGTGCCATACCGTTCTTGTTAATCCGTATGTTGTATGCACTTAACAATGTTCTTTATAATAGGCGCTGAACTCTACTTAAACTGTTAAGCTAGAGAAAGATCGTTTCTTAAGTTTGCAATGAATGGGCAGTGTGGGTGGAGAAATGCAACTTGTGTAGGTTATTAGTTATAACAACTTCTTGTGTAACAGTATTGTATTAACAGATAAATGAAGGCGTAACTTAAACAACGAGGCTTCTAATTATGTAATTATTATTCCAAAAGTAGATTATACGGCAGTATCGTTTAATTATTACAGTGCCATAATAAACTGTATTCTATGAGGAGAGTAATCAAAACACTTTGCAGTGTTAGCATTGCAACGTGAGACACACACACACAACTTTCCTCTCTACTCTCACAGCATTACTGGAATCATACGGAGAAAGTTCCGTGTATCTCCTTAAATCCCATCGCACTATGTAATCTTTCCAGTGTAAACTTTTAATATGATGATGCTTCTCACATAAGTAAGTTAAGGTCTGTGGAACTTAGATTGTGATATAAAACGTTAATAAAATGCTGTTTGGTGAAGATATTCTCTCGCACTTCTTAACACTCGGCAGTCACCATCATTTTCATATTCCTATTGATCCCCACTTGCTCACCAAAGGACAAAGTGTGATGTTCAATCATTCAACAGTCTTCCCAGCTAAATGCATTCTACCACTGCTACACTCATTGATTTAAAATTCCTATTATGACCACTCCATTAATTAATACCCCATGGAGTTGCTGTCTCTGAGTAAAAGCCACGAACGGAGTTCAGGAGAGCTCAGTCGAAGGAGATTATCACGGGAGTCTACGGTTCGTGTGTGTGTGTGTGTGTTTTCATGATGCAGATAAATGTTATTTATTTACTGGGAATAATCTTCATTAAGCTGTGGGTTCGTGAGTTCCAGTGTGGTTAGACTGACTGTAGGAGAAGAAGTTGTGTGAAGGTGAATGCAGTTAGGTTGCATCTGACATTTCATGCATATTCATGACGGAGTCTTCTTCATGTGTGACGATGGGGCTCCAGTGAGGAGAGAGAGTCATGAATGGCGTAACTAGTCATGAAATTTGATGTAGGACAATATGTTTACGGGGTGGTTAAAAATGAATAAAATCTGAGATTTGAAGTAACGCTGGCTTTATTCAGTGGAAGCAGAGCTGAAATAACATTATGAGGATTAATACATTGAGAGCGAGGGATTACGAAGGCGACTGCACGGAGGCAGATTGACTGTTTAGAGGCAGTTGTGTTAGGTTTCCGAAGTTATTAATGACTAACTCCGAGATCAATAAAATCATTCTGGTGCAGGAGATGATTTGGGCCTAGAAAACTTTCACCAGTCAAAGTAGTTTTCTCGGCATTCTCGAGCCGAGTTGCAAAGTCTTTTCTCTGTCAATGCCGGACACTGGGTTCCTCCTCCTCGAGGATGTGTTGTGATGTACCGATTTCGTCGTTGTTCCCCAAAGCCACACAAGGCAGAGCATTCCGACCACTCGGACCATTCGCTGAGTGTGCAGTCCCGGTACGAACGTCCACCTGTTCGCAATTCGAGAAGAACCCCTTCACATACGTCCGTCGACCAAATTTACTTTGTGACACTGATACTTACCTCGAAGCTTCCTCGATCGCTTTTTCTTAGACGCATTGATGTCAGCGTGATCCTTGAGCTCGCCAACCTCGTTCAGCTCACTCCCAATATCATTACTCTCGACATCCTCGTAGAGAGACGGGTAGAGGGAATCTGATCCAACCGGAGTTTCGATTCCAGGGTCTCTCAGGGCAGACAAGGAGTACTCTTTCAACTGCCAGACCAAAGAGGATTATCTATATGATAGTAAGCTCCCTCATCATCAGATTAGCTCATCATCTAAATGAAATCGAAAACCAAAGCCTCTCGAGATGCTATCTATCATCTTTGATCTTCCAAAACAACGCACCCTACTCAAACTCAATACACTACCAACTTTTATCAATTCAAAGTACTTTGATTATCGTGAGGGTGGCGAAAGACTTGGGCTTTATAGTCCGATCCTCGCGGTAGAAGGAGTGGGCTGGGTGCAATTTCACCGAATTTATCAAGTAAATTGCTTCCGCTGGCTCCGTACTCCAGTTTGGGGCTGAGTAGGTATACCTGCAAACCAACAAACGCACAGCCAACCACCCAGCAACCTCGTTAGCTCCTTCGTCACAGAGGAAGGAAGCCATGTTAAACAATGTTTGAGGACAGACCCATTGTCAGTTCCAGCGTCCACAGGATCCATCTTGGGAGAGACACACAGTTAAAACAAAGTCATGAGGAGGAAGCAAGGAAAAGAAGGCTTCTTACGTCAATAGTGAGGTTATCAATCCATTCATTGTTGAGACACAGGTCGACACTGTCCGTCCCGCAGAACCAGTCGGGTGAAGGGATAATTCTGGCGACCATGGACACCTGTTGACCACACCGGAGAGTGAGAGAGTGTGTGTATACATTAGAGAGATCATTTAGGGCTGGAGTATGTGTTCAGAGAGAGAGGATGGGTTTCGTTGGAACTGAGAAAGAATACGAATGAGGAGGAAGGAAGGATGTTGAATTGAGTTATGGGAAGCTGGGAAGGAAGCCCAACGTTGTGTCTGTTCTGAACTTCGTGTTTGTCCTTACTTTCGAGTGATTTCCATCCACGAAGAATTGTGTTTGAGTTTGACCTTCTCCGGAGAGAATGGGGGAAGCGTTGAAGGCATCAAATACTCCGGTGCTTCCTTGGGAAAACTCGTCCAAAGTATCTGAGGATGAAGTTTCGGCAAACTTCTTGAGGCCTGCGAGGAGTAAGAAAGGAGTTACAAGAGGAACTGATGTCGGTCATCTTGAGAGAATTGAGACCTGGAGAAGCCATGCCACCAATCCGGAAGAGAACGTACGAGGAGTTGTGTGTCCTTCCTTCAGAGAACAAAAGTAAGGAGGGTTGTTTGGAGAAAGCAAAGATGAGATGGGAGAGTACCGATTAGACGAGACCAACTGGCACTGGGTCTGTATCCGAAGCCAGGGTAGTGTCGTGGGAAGCGGTCTCGGGTCCAGTGCGTCTTGAGGGAGACGTGGTAGAGGACGAGGCTATCTGGAGCACACTGAGATCTGCCCTGTTGGGGACACGCGGAGAGGAGGACGACGAGGAGGGCTGCAGCAGCCCCCACCAGACCTTCTCCAAGAATCATTTTAATTCCCTTGACCCTTCGCTCAGGCTTCCGTCTTGATGAATGAATAACTTTTGGCCACGTGCAACCGACCCGACTGAGTCCAAACTTTGTCCACATTCAGCTTCTTATATGAGCTTGAGGATTTTTTAGTTGGGTGTGGGACAGTTGTGGGCGAGGAGTTGTGCAGTAATTTCATCAATTTTATGATCAATATTAGTGCAAGCGAGCGTATAGGGATCTCACAGACTCCTCAGGCGTCTCTCTCATTATAGGAGGCGAGCAGTAGTTGTAGTAGAGGAGGAAGCGACTCTCGGAGTTAACTGTCTGAGGAGGCTGATGCTCAATCATCCTCTCACCACTCCATCACACATCATCAGCCAAATCACACATTATTTGCCATTCCCAAGGTCCTGCCGCCATTAAAGGTCTGTCTGAGTTAATTCACTCGGTTCTTGACCTTCTCCACGCTCAGGTGTGTCTCCTGAACCTTTCGCACGACGGAAGTCTTCCTTAATCCACTGACATCAAATCCCTCTAATTATCATCCCTCCCTGTCAGCCTAAGCTGATTGTGACTAATTGCCACACACACTATAGTCTCTCCCACTACAACTTTAGCATCTTTAGAAAGTCGCGTCCATGAGTGCTGACCTAATCCAAGAGTCTAATTAGTCACACAAATGAAGCTAGATTGATTGCATCTAAGGTGAATGATGAAAGTTAAAAAATCCCCAGCCTACATTCGATGCAAGTGGACATCCACCTTGCTGGCCTGCTCCTGTCGTTGCAACTGAAAAGCAGCCATCAACCGGAAGATTAATGCTGACTGCTGAGGAGTTATTACACTTGTCGCAAGTAGGACTATCGCAGGACAAGAATGAGTATGAAACCTACACATAAAACTTCCTACCATTGAACTCATAGATCGGCGCTCCAATAAAGGAAACTGTCGTAGTGACCATAGTTGGGTGGCTTCCTAATTACCACAACTATGACAATGATGCATTTGATTCGGCGGTCAATTAACTTATCTCTCGCCCATCTCAAATTCATGATTGTTTGATTGATTCGTGACTGTCTTTGGCTGACGAGGGAGGGAATAATTTGTGGGACTGATGAGAGCGAAGGGCGTAGGAGGGTGGCTACCTGAAAAAGCGATTTGAGGAGGAATTGAGATGCAGAAAGCTTGACTGGGTGAGTTTGTAGTTTCTTAAGGTTCTCCGCTCCACTTTCACTTTCGGTGGAATGGTTTGCCCCTACTCGGAGGATTATGATATAATAAATTGAGTGAAAGAGATGCCTGATCACAAGACATTTATTATGACTCCCCACAGTCGTGATATAATGTTGGGCTACATCAAAACCTCTATATTTTCTCCTGAAACTCTTGGAGGCTGCATTTTTGTGTGCAATTTCAGCTCACATAAAAATACTAGGACATGATTCCCACACATAAAGACACTTTTACGCATATCAGTTCGTTGGGAGTATCAGACCATCAAGCCCATTCATCCGCCAAATTCTTTGCTTTACTACCTCACTCAACCCTCGCAGAAGTGTATAAATGGGTTTTCTTATTGTAGCTCTGACGACTGCGACTTGGAGAGATTATGCATTTTGAGCCTTTGCTCTTTCAGACATGAATCAATGGATGGGACAGCGAGTCCTGTTTGTATGCAGGGACGAATATGCTCCTCTCTGAGTTAAGCACCTTTTTATTTGCCACAATAAAGGTAGTATCTACAGAGAGAGGGAGGGTAGGTTTAGTGGTGGGCACATGTCCCGAGGAGAACCTCGGTGGATTTATCAAGTGAAATGTAGCGATTAAAACAAGCTGCTTAATCCAAGTAGACTGTGAGTTTAATGATGATTCGATCACTCCAGATATAGTCGGGTGTCTTGATGACACTGTGTGGGAAACCGAGGCCGACACACTCCGGGTTGTCTCCAACGAGAGGCTTCCTCCAGTTCGTTCCAGAACACAACTCCTTAGGGTCCCATATTCTGGATTTCAAATCATGAGGTCTCGGCTTGGACTCATCTTGATCGAGGACTTGAACTCTCATCTTGTACGAGAATGGCCACTCTAAATCCTCGTCGTGCTCTCCTTTGCTCAGCCCAACGTGGATGTACATCGTCGATGCTGAAAACCGTGGAATGATCTTTAGATACATCCGATACCCCTGAGGATAGATGTAGAAACTATTCGATCGCAGTGATCGCTTATTCGACCAGTTGTTTAGCTTAAATGACACTCCAGTCACGACCCAGTAGAAGGAGAACACTCGCTTCCCATTCTCGATGTGCACCGTCGAGTTATACTTCACCATCTCATCTGCCCGAGGTCCAGTCGCTCCGCTTTTTATCATCCCACCTCCCCTCGTCGTCTCCTCCACGTCCTCCTCATCCCCAACGATCTCCTCCGCCCGGTGCGGCACTGACGGAACGTAGGCCGGACTGAAGGCCGTCGAGTCCACCACGACACTCCCACCACCTCCGCCACCGTCAGACTTCTTCATCCCAGCCAGCAAACTCATCACTCGTCGGTGATTCCGTTTTATCTCCTCATCCTGTTCCCCCAGCTTCTCCTCTATTCTCTCCAACAGAGTCCTCACCGACCCAAGCTGTCCTCCCAGCTCACTCTCCAACTCTCGGAACCGACTTTCTATTTCATCTGAAATCATTCACCGTCTCAAAAATCATCTCACTTTCACTTGGAAATCACAACTCTCCCTGCATCTCCTCTCTCCTCTGTCGCTAAAGCCCTCCTTATGCGTCATCAACTGCCACTGACCTACATCTCACTTATCGTCGCCTCGTCATCCTTAAACTGCGAATTGCTGTGGAATGCAAAGTCGTTCAAATTATGCCACGCCATTCTACTCGGGCGAAAACCGACTTTATTATTCATAGGCTTCTTATGCATGTCGGCCTGAAGTTGGTAATTCTACTGACACATGCTTCCGGGAATAGCCCAATGTTATTTCTGCATATGAAAAAACTGCAAGACGCCTCCACTTGGTGGCTGAAGTGGGGGCGCAACAGGACTTGTCGACCGTCCCACTCAAGAATTGTCTACTCCAGAAATCCCAACGGCCCCTCTCTTCTATTCAAACACCGCACAGGAACCTAAAGAACCGATATTTACGATACTAAACCTAATTCCTCAGAATGACATCAACCTCTCCGCCTTTAAATCAACCAGGTGGGTGTCTACAGACATTTTCCATATCTTGATTTACGCTATCGAATCAAATCCCACAAAGCTCTGATACTTTACGATACTTCTACACAGGCTCCGTTTTCAAAATCTAACACTCCTAGCATAAATCTACTTGTTCCTACGTTCCTACACACAGATGCACATTCAGTCTGGTACATTAATTATAGGGTGCATGTACCACCAAGTAGAGCATTGTTACACCGGAAGTACAGATGAGAAGCCGCACCAGAATGGCCCAAGTCTGAGAAAATGCAAATAGTGTAGGAGACTCTAAAGACAAATGTGTAGCATTTCCCTGTGCTAATAAGTAGAGACGGTCGTGTGTGTAGTGAACGTAGGCTGACTGCATGAGTCGCTCATTGTTCAAGGAATATTTCGAGGATTGCAAAGTACCACTTTTTTTTACAAGCTGTTTTGAATGGAAATGAAACACATAACTAACCCTGACACAGATGCTACTTACGAATGAATCTATTCATTGATTGCCCTCTTTCATAAACAAGTTAATGGTGCAATCGTCGCTACGGAGTAAGTGTCCATTAAAAAATGTAGGAATAGGTGTCAACTATTGCGGAGGTCGCAACCTGGATGAAAAGACAGTTTTTAAGAAATATTAAGGTGAAAACATACTTGGGTTGCAAACTCCCTTGAGAACTCTGGCCGCAGTAGCTTGAGCCGTGGCGACTAGTTGTTGGCTGGAGATTTTGCACGTAGAAACTTGAATATCCGTCGTGTCTCCATTTTCTTGAGCGTTTCTCAGAAACTCGTCTATGGTATCTTCAAACCACTGGCTGTTTCTAGCCTGCTGACTGGAAACGATTGTGGTAAAAGTTGAAATTAAACTTAAGAATAGAATGAGCGTGAAATCAAACGAAGGTACAAAAATTCGGCTCATTTTGGGTCCGGAAAGCGAGCTGGGCTCTTAACTGAACCTGCCAAAGCTATCGAGGTGACAGTAAGAAAAGTTTGCTAAATCCATCCATGCATGACTTGAAAGAGTCGACGCTGGTTTGGAGGTTAATAAGCAGACTTTTAGAGGTTAATAAGTCAGTCATTCATCCTCTAATTATCAGAAGATAAGAAGCTCAATGGACCTCAATGACTGCTGCTCCTCTCCTCGCGTCTTCCCAAGAATTAATGCGAATCCTCTGCCCTCATCTTCCTTCTCATGTTTGTCACCTACTTTTGCTAACTACTTTGCGAACCAAATAAGTAGCTCACATATCAACCACTCATTATACAAGATGCGGGCAGCCGAACTCAACTACCGCATTTCATGTATCCTCAACGACCCGATTTGTACCATTTTACCCCGTCCCACAACACCAGTCACAGTTTTTTATGATTTTACTAAAAAGTAAGTACGGTTATTTCAGCAAACTTTTTACATCAAATTTATCATTGCTGTCTATATACTGTGTGTGACTCCACTACAAAATGGGAACTCACTCACCATAATATTGCATACACACACAGAGTCAATTGCAAACACCATGAATAAGCTTTGCATTAATGGAGAACGTCTAGTCTCTAGTCTCCCATTTCTTAGAAACTGAAGAATGATTTCCAGAAAATACTTAAATTGTTTTGCTGTAAGGCAGGAAGTTAAAGTAATGTATGCCAGTGGAGAATTGAAGAAGAAGTAGAGGCCTTGCAGGCTGCGTATCAAGTTACGGAGACATTCTGCGAGTCTACCTGCTCGTCTTACGAGGTGAGACAACATAAGCAGCAATATGAAAGCACTTTCTGCTGTCCCTCTGAAGATGGCTGGTGGAGAAAGTGGAATGAAATCAGTGCGATATAGTAAATGGGAATTTGTATGTAAAAACCCTTTGTAGCAGGGTTTTTCATGGCGCTGGTAAGTAAAAGCAGGAGAGTGGGATCTTATTACTCACACACAACCAGGAGGGGAAAATGGTGAAAGTGGGAAGGGGACTGCAACTCACTTTAACGTGGTGGAGAGAGGCTAAGGCACAAATGTAATATATCGATCCTGGTGCGCGACTTCACTTGCGCTGGCTACGATAATGCCAAGTGCACACTACCAACTGTATGACCACTATCAACGGATTGCATGGAAATATTAAGGCTGCCATTGGTTTCATCACGAAAACTTTCTCTATTCTATTTTTACGTCATCATTTTCTTACTCAAATTGTTCTAAACATTTATACTATTATTACTAAGTCTGTTAGTGGTGTGCACGAGGAAACTGCTGTCACTTCCTGGTTATTTCCTTATATCGTCGACCTCCCAACATCCAGCTCAAGTGGTTTTACGCAGTCACAGATTTGCAAGAACTGCCACTTGACCTTGCTACCAATATTTTAGAGGTAAGAAGTTATCCCACTGTATCTTATTCGACGGCATTCAACACAGCAACAGTGTTGGTAAACACATTGTGCACTCCGCTACCTCTTATCGAATCAAGCAGTACTTTAGTTCTATCAGAAATCAGAAGTAGGTTGCCAGTCTAGCTGAATGGTTTCTAATAATAGGAATAATCAATACTTTTAAGCAACAGACTGCGAACAGTTCATATTTCATTGAGCTTCTTATTGTGATTGATGACACAGTCATAATACATTTAACCATCTTACGATGACTCCGATTAAGCCTCGTATGGATGAGTATATTTAATATTCACAGATGATTTAGTCATTTGTTGTCATTGGTTGGATAAGATTCCATAGGGACCTGTCGTGCCAGTTGATCATTTGACACAATTCTATTTTTAAGTATCGACCTGTGCAGTTCAGATTAGAACGTGGTGAATGCATAATTAACTGCAGAGGTACCATCATAAATATCATATAGGAGTCTAAATGGCTTCAGGGTAAAAAGTGATCACCGCAGGAACATTAGGCCATAGAATTACAGAGAATAGTTAAGTACACGAGACTTCCTTCCCAAATGCGAATCCAACGTACGAACGTAGAAACCTTTGAAAACACTAGACTTAATGATAATGACAACGGAGTGCACTCAAAAGAGATAGTTTCGCTAAGTCTGGAAGGAAGCGTATGGGACGGAAAGTAATGTAAATGGACTCTGTACAGCAGAAGAATAAAGTTGAAACCTAAAACCTGCGGCCAGAAGAAAGTACCACACATCTCATTAAAGCGTTTGAGTGGTAGTGTACTGCTGTGTAGCAGTGGTTATTGCTGTGGCATCATTAATTCCATCAAATGTAAATGTTCAGTTTAAAAAACACTCGAGCTCAATGCTCAAGACTTTTCGGAGATGAAAGGGAGGGAGGCAGGTGACATTGTTACTGGCAGTTATTCCAGTCATGAAATCATCCGTCCGTGCAATGAGAAATGAGCTTCTCCGGCAGACAGCTTTTCACACACTTAATACGCCAAAACCGTAGTCATTCTAGTGACTTCAACCACGAGAATACAGCAATCCTTGCACACACACACTTTCCGTCTATCGCGTTGTCGTATGTCATGCGAACTTCATTTACCTTCAGGAAAATTAGAAGTTTCTCGACGGCAATGCCTACCAAGTTAACATAAAAGTTGTCATTTTACTTTTAACTCGGATAACTTAACTGATTACGTGATAAGATCAGCCAGATAAAATGTGACATGTGAGGAGCCTTTTTAAACTCAACCCACAGCTTCGTTTTTTAAAGGAGTCTGCAGAATGTGCAGGTGTGCTGGTTTAAAATGGCTTCATCAGTCCAATCAACCAATCCAATTAAAAAAAGTTGTACACATAAAGTTTCTGCTGCAATGTTGAATGTAGTTTAGTAGTCAATTTATTATATTTCTACATATAGTTAACTTCCCTAAAACAACTTTATTGACGTGTGTGTGTCAGGAGCTAAGCTAGAAAAGTAATCTACTAATAGCTGTGTGTGTGTGTGTGTCCTGCTGTACTGGCGAAACGCTGGTGGCGAATTGAATGCCGCCTACTCAGAGAGATTCACAGGGCCGTGAAGAATGATAGCTCATTTATTTAAGAAAACAGTAAATTTAGTAAGAGCACACAATCCAACGAAAATCTGTCATGTGTGCGGTACAATTTTTATGAGTGGATGCAGCGAGTCTTTGTGGTGAATGTTTTATCTTCAGTGCTGGAGGATAGAGCAGAAGACAAATAGGCGTTTAAAATGCATGAGGTTGGAGGTTTATGCACATCTTTTAATTCAAAGAGTAGCAGCGGAGAGTCCTTTAACCCGTGAGCAATTTTTAATTTCAGATGGAAGGAAGAATGGATGACGGGTAAGGCGGAATACGGGCCGGGAGTTTTATCAACGCGAGAACAATGTCACAGGAAAAGCCTCTGATACATATTCAGGTACTTGAACTACTTGGGCGTAAGAACAACAACTACACTACTCTGTTTTTATGAAATTACATTCTCCGACAAGTCCTTCCTGAAAGTTTGCATGGCGAAATTCGATACGATAATTGCACTATTTTCCAGTAAGGAGAGCGTGGAGAGTAAGTGAAGAGATGTTGGCATATGGTGAATAATGCGGAGGCCGTGTAAACTCCGTAGACCTCCTCCGAAAACTCCACCTCAACTGGTGTACGCTTCAGAAAAATGATTTTTGGAAATGTAGGGCATTCACATTTGGAATTCACAAAATGGCACCCCCATAATTCGTTCGCAGAAGGGATCATTGTAGCACTTTTATTGCGATCCACTTTAATAAGCGTATCCCATAATGACGGCAGCATTAAAAGGACTCCAGATAACATGTGCTTTTTATTGGTTTCTGTTTTAATTTGATTCGAATGAACAACCTTGATCGTTAGAGCCAAGTGAAACAGCAGCTTTTCATTCTACACGATTGTTTCTTGTTTATTTACTGCGAGGCTAGGTGAACCTGAAGAAAAGCTCGCAGTAATGCTGAAACTTCTCAACTCACTCAGAAACTTGTTCCCTCATTTGAAAATGGTTAATTCAGCTTTTACCGTTCGACCATCAGCATTCGATGGATTTCCGAGAAACTTGTCTATAGCAGTTTAGGAAGATAGGCGTGAGATTGGGTCTGTAATGGTCAGTAATTTTGGAGGAGGTTGGATGAATGGGAATGGACGAGGTGAATTGTGAGGAAGCTGTAAAGCGGGTTAAGCCGGGTGATGTGAGAAAGCATGACATTTCATTACAAGGATTTAGCCCAAACGACCTCGATTGAGGAGGAGTCGTCAACGTGTCAGAAACTCGATAAGCACTTAAATCCAAGAGTGTGTGGTGGACTTAATGAAGATGGTGTCATTCTTTCAGAATGCGTCAAATCGAATTCTGCGATCCCCGAGTCATGAGTCAATATCGACGGAAATCTCTCTCCTCTCACTCTCCAGCCTGGGCCCATTTGTTCGAATCCCGTCACCCATTCCTGACAGTCGACACAGACTTGCAGTTCCCAACCCGGGCGACGGATTCAAAAGCCAGGACATTTGGGTGGAGGAAGAAAACGATCTGATAAAGAACTTCGGGGCGTTGTTCAAGTTCTTGGGACTTCCCAAATCCTTCTCCACCACAGACATCAGTTCCAGTCTCCTCCAACAATCTGATCCTTCCCAGCCACCCCCTCCGCCCCTCCGCAAGTCCTCCTCCGAACTCGACCTCTCCCAAGTGCGGTGCAGCGACGTCATTTTCCGCACCCACTTCGGAGTCCAGTCTCGGAGCTGCTCCACTTGGGTGGCTGTGGGAGATGTGTCCTCCACCTCTCAACTTCCTTCCCCCCAGGGACGTCCCAACTTGGGACCCAACGGAGGAGCCTCCTCATTCACCCCTGCCGATCTCATTCGTTCCGTCAACAAAAAAATCCGACAACTTTACATCCGCAAACGACTCTTGGTTGCTTACAGAGCTCTCGAGCGACTCAGCCAAAGTGACTTCGATCTTGAAAAGCTCCCAGTCGTCGTCTCGATGAACTCGATTGCTGCGACAAGGACTGACGTACCCCTCTCGACTGCTAAAACTGAATTGGACACTCTGAAACTCCCCACGAAGAAGAAGCCGGTGAAAGAAATTCCCTTAACGCTCAAAGACGTGGAAAGAGAGCGAGGTCGACCCCTCTCCAAGTTTGAGAGGAACATGATGATCTTCAACTGGCTCCATAATCTCGACGAAGAAGCATACGAGTCTATCGAGCAGTAGGGCAACCACGTCATTAAGCCATGATGACACTCGTTTCTCTATTCAAAGCATACAATTCAAGGTGATCTGTTGCATTCATCGCATGATGGTATATTTAGACGCCATGTATAGGCTCGAACGTTAAGCACCCCTAAATTCACTTTAAATTCCACTGGACAAATGTGTGTCTGCAACTTGAATCCTCCACTCACGTAAATACGTACAAATCCCGAAACGATTGATTGGATGTCTATTTTAAAAGTCACCATCAGTAAACTATCATCATCTTTTCCTGCCAATGCTGTCGAGTTCATTTGTGTCATTCGCACCTCTCGCTGCAAACACCGGTCTCGTCGTACAATTGCAGTGGCAATGGTCTTGATTGCGTCCATCAAACAAATCCGTTTGCTCACGTATGTATGTCTAATTGTTTACGCTTCACTCGGGATAATCATCACATAGATCGCTATGCAAATGTCCCTACTTGACTTATACGTGTCTCTGCCCCTTTTCACACGAACAACCTTCTCACACAAGAAGTCGACTCAGCGACAGTCTTCTCCTTCGTGTGCAGCTTCCTCCTGTTTTCTCCCTTTCTCTCGTTGACTTTGTGTTCCTTCCCTTTCTCTAATTTGCCAGAGGTATGGAAGTGAAAGACTTGAATTACAAGATGCCAAATACAAAACACGGATTTACGAGTTAAACACCCTCTGATTGTTTGCTTCTCATTTTCTCCAAGACTTTTCTCAAGACTTTCAAATCATCAGTTTGCGGAGGAGTAACAAAAGACACTACTCTGTCAATGCTAAACTTTACCTAAACAAATTATTTATCAAGTCACAAGTTTATTTTGTACAAAAGAACGCAATTGAATTTGCTACTTGAGTTTAATTTTGCTGAACTAACTTCATTAGTTCCCATCTTCAAGCTTTCTCGTGCTCTTTACAATATTTGTAAGTGCCTGTTATTGTTGCTTGAAAACTTATTGAAGCAACAACAACTCACTACTAATTTTTCTCTTCTATTAAATTGGATGAGTTTAAAAATTAAAATGTTTGAAAGGGATTATACACACGTACTCATCTTTGTAAACACATAAAATGTCAATAACAAAATGGCAAGGCACGTGTTGCATGATTGCAACTGGTGTATGATCAGGGATTTGTGGAATTAGAAAAGCGAGACCCCCAGTTAAAGTTTTATGAAGGGATTCTGAATTCATGGATGATGATGCGGTGATGACGAGGAAAGGAAGAGTGAAAGCAGGAGATCTTTGGAGATTCCGAGTCTTCGGGGGGAACTGAGATTTTTGCAATAGTATCCATTGTGTTGCTAAACTTTTCGGAGTTACCTTTCACGGGTTTGTGAAACTCCGGTTGGATCCAAGAAGACTCCGGCGTGTGTTGGTATAAAGAAAGGAGCAGGAGAAAAGACTCTATGTTTCAAACTGAGTTCTACGGAAAGCTGGCACGCTAAATAGTGACAATTAGTTGCTCACTTAATATTTCGGTATTTAACAACTTGCGAAGTTAAATGTTCTGGTAACATGAACTGTTTTAAGTTGTCTTTGTTTCTAACAGCTCCGTGTTGTTTTACAATCACATTTTTGCACACAACTATTACGATTAAATCTTCTAATCAATGAGACCGTTTGTTGAATCAGGTTTTGTAAACCTATACGGTAAAGTTGTTGTCAGGTATCCTGTTGTATCTTCATATTAGGTACTTCTTAAGGGAAAATGTAAGAGGACCACGCGGTAAGCATTTCTTGGTGCAAAGTATCAGTATTATAAACTAGAAAAACTATACGATTATTGCTATATTATGAGGGGAATCAATTTAATATCTGTAACTGTGTGCGTTAATTGACTGATGAACAAAGTTGATTGAATTATTCGTAAGTATTCGTTAATTTAAGATAGTACATAATTATATCAAAGATTCTACTCGAATGATATTGGGAAGGTATCTTAATCGTAAAAACATACAATGTGTATCAGCTTTTATTCAGTTGTTCTGTAGATCACACGATCTACCGTATAATTAATACTTTTCCAGTTATCATACTACTGATTTTATACAACTATATACATAACACTAGTAAACCTTGAGTTGCTTATCCATAGACATGAATATGAAGTATAAAAACGAATTACAGTAAAAATTTCTAGTAGATTAATCAATTGCTTTTCAGGTTTCAATGATTTCCAGTGTTTCCTTTGCTTGCTGTTGTGCTAATTCCACACCTCTTCCATATTATAGGATTTCACCATGAAAAATGTTCTATACAAGTAAGTGGGGAAATGCTAGAAGTACTTAGAATTTTAGATGTATTCAATTCTACTAGAAGAAACTGAGTTTGTTTGTAATCTGTAGGATGTAAACAATGTCTCCTATCATGATAACCATTAAGGCAACAATTAACTGCGTACTTGGGTGTGCTAGTGTCGTAAATACTCATCATCATACCTTCAATGTGTAATTTAATATGAGTTTCTATGTATATTTTATAACTTATGTACTACTAACATAATTACATATGATATTAAATTGTGTTGGAAATTGGGAATACTACTAAACCTAGAAACTGTACTCAAGACATTCCCGGAATGTGTTAAATGTATTTGAATCTGATAATCATGTATTACAGGTATGAAGATAAAAAAGATGATACTTGACTGGAGTAACGATTTATTAAATCATAAACTTTGTGATTGACCTTGCTAATTTTTATTACTTAGACATTTTGGAGATTGGCAAAGATGCACGAAGAGCATTTCCTCATGTAATACACTTTTCATATATCCGACATCCGACAGCCCTTGTCTACTCACTAGCCTCCTTTTTTGCTTCACAGCTCTACAATATTTACTGAAATGAGTTACAGTTCAAGTTTTCTCATTCTGCGAGGGTAATCGACAGTTACTGAAAGTACGAATGGCCTTTCTTTTTCTCCCCATATCTTCCACCAGTCAAAAAAGTTTCCTCAATGTTATGTGAATTTGAACAATTGCAGAGGAGACACTCTTTCCATCAACTCCCTTCATTTGAGCACGAGGCTTTTTTCTGAGGCCAGCGTGTAATCACTCTTAAGGAGTAAAAAACCCCAAAAATGCTTTAGGAAATTTTAATTTTTGTTGGCTTAAAAATAAACGCAATTAAAAGTTGTTCTTGAGGAATTTCAGGAGGCGGTGAGGAAAGATAGAGTTGTTGAAAAAGTTGAAAAGAAACACACATACATAATTAGTGTACGTCAGGTTGCACACTATGAGTGTAAGTGACGTTGACATTGAGTGGTAATTATTATTAACCATTACGGAGAAAACTAGTTTAGCGTCGGTTTCGGACTTATTCATGAGAGTTGGTGGGGAGAAAGTGAGACGAGTGGTGAGGATATAGGTGAGTGTGTTTTTGCGATACCAATTACGTGGAATTCAGTTTGAGTAGGAAATGAAACGGGGTAATTGGTTCCGGAGAAGAAGTCAAGTTTATTTTCATTTCAGTAGTTGACTGTAGATTAAATTTATCTGGGAGTAAGTTGCTTAGTGAGATGGTGTGGGAAAGTAGTGTACAAATGTATATGCGAATGCATCCGGTTTCGAAGTGATGAATCAAAGAACGTCAGGACTTACTCTAGATAATTTCCGGTCATTCATCTTAAAGCGACTTCTGGAGAGGAGCGGCTACAAGTAGATACATCATTGATCTTGAAAGGCCAGAAAACAGAGAGTAATGTGAGAAGAGGGCAAAAGTTGAAAGTGTCCAAAAAATCCGAAGGACAGAGGAGGAAATAAGTGGAGAGAATGAATGGAAACTGTCGGCGAGTCGGGAAGAAAGGGAGTCGGAATTGTGGAAATGGAAAATATCTGAGAGAAAGTATCTCTGTGGATTAAAAAGGAAGTAGTACATTGAGTGGTGGGCAGCAGGACTGGACCTTTTTGACAGAGAATTTCTAAAAGATGTGATGAGGTGATATGGAAAAAGTATTCAGAGATTTAGACGAACTGACTTTGCGTGTACATATTGTACCTTCTTCCGACCTTGTTCATATTTCAGGTTGACCAAGCAGATAAAGGGTTGAGGTATCTGATCCTATTCTCTGCGACCATAGCTCCGAATTGTTTGATACATACATAATGTTCGAGCTCCAAGAAATTTCGTCCTCCTTACATCCAAAGAACTCTCCTTTCTTCCTCACAGTCGTCCTATTTATTTTTCCATGAATTGGATTTTATTTTATAGGAGAACATCGAACGTCCCAAACGTCCCTTCATATATATCCTCTGTACTTCTTGTTTTTTTACATTCCATGTAAAAAGCGAATACTTTACTTTACGGACCTCTAAAGTTCCCCCTATAATAATAAGAGAGAAAGTCTCTGGCTGGATTGATCTACATCTCACAGCCCTCCTTCGTTCTCTCTCTCCACTTTCTCCACCCGAAGTAAACCGAATGGCCCCACAAGGCATCTCATCCACAAGGCATCTCATCCACGTTGCCTCCCACCACACCAACTCACACCGCTCCTGGCTGTAGTGATTTCTTATTTTCCGATCACTTATGCCAAACTACTTCCAAGACCAAACCACATCCGATCTTCTTATTCTTTCTCCAACTTTTACTGTCATTCCCTATGACTGACAACAGCCTACGGATTTATCCTCATCTTCACTTCAAATCACCATCCAATCGCAATTACTCAACCTTACATTCCTCTCCTTCTAATCTTTCTCTCCAGCAATCAAACATAATGTTTCCAGCCATATTCTCCATCACCTCACACACCACTCCACACTTTCGTATGCTACCACTCCATGTAAATCACCGTAAACCTTTCATCGACACCCAACGCAACTCATTACAACCAAAAAAACATCCTCTACTCTCCAAGCTGGACTTTCCCTCACGAAACGAGCTACACCGCAAAACTTTTTCCAACTAACTTTCAAGCTTTAATAATATTAGGCATCGAGCTACCAAAAGGACACAGGATACACCTCAAATTCAATCAGTTAGGTCTATTTGAGTTTATCTTCATTATTTTGAACACAATAAAGACGTGCTCAGCCTACATCCCCACCCGATTCTTTGGGAATTCAGGACACTCTTTCATAACACGTGTGGCGTTGCTTTCACCGCACCTACGTCTTTGTTCGTGGTCCTCCATAGCTGCCTGCAATAAAGAGAGAGAGAGAGAGAGGCTGGGTGAGACGACGGTCATCTGAGTGCGAAGCGACGGAGAGACTGGCCTAGTTGATTGTATGAATAATTAGCAGTTTAAGATATTTCGTGGGTGAAAAGTAGGGCAGTATTTCACTCCAACTTATGTGAATGTATGTAGAAAGAGTTTATCGGGAATAGGAGGAGAGAGCGGATTCAGTAAGTTGAAAATGGAAAATAGACTAACTTACGCGTACATTTATGAGCATTATTTTATGGTTAATTCCGTACCCCATCTCATCAATCAGGTTCTCCTTTCTGAGAGAAACCGAAACACAAACAAAGTTTTACATCCAGTGTCGTCTATCTTTTCATGAAGTTGGGTTGCTAATATCCGAACTTAAACCAATAGACGTGATGGTGAAACATTATGAATTTTCTCTGCCATTTATCTTTGAAACGAGTGATTTATCGGCGAAGCGGATGAGATTCAAAGATTGTTCCCTTCTCTTTCGTAGCACTATCATTCATACTTATACAATATGGAGGCTGTACTTCTTCAGAATAAAGTGCTTTGTAAACAGTAATTTCTTATGTGAATTTACAGCTTCACTGGTACATCATGAAAGCCCTTGTACATTTCTTCCTTGGGTTTCAAGATTTAGCTTCTCCTCGGCCCAAAACTCAGCAGGAATCGCTGCTGGAACAATGCTACTTGTGTGAATGGCTCCTCTACAGATATATATACGATGTGAAGACATTCTCCCCCAGATACGTCCTTCATTTCTTTCATCCTCGCGAAAATACTGGTTGCTCTGCAAGTGAAAGGCAGATTCAAATGTATATCAAAGGAAATGCTATGGATGCAGTCTTCTAGCTACTGACACTACTCAAGAGCCACTAATTATGAGAAACCCCGAGTACGAATTGATGCCATACAAGTACTTCGGAGCAGCTGAGGTTTTAACAAGAAGGTAATGAGCAGACAGGATACTTGCACTGCAGTTCTCCAGTTTAGCCTTTTACTCCCTGGTTTAGAAGGCTAGATAAAGCCAACATGGACAAATGAATTATTCCTTCCAGCTGAAACCAGTCTCTCACTCCTTGTGGAATTCACTCTCCTGCAATACGATCGCTTCTACACTCACTAGATTTATAACTGTTACTACTAACACTAACAGTCTTCTGCCATTTAGCATCCAAACTACAACCTCCTCTATCACATGGGACCTCACACTTACCCTTCAATCCTTAGCTCCACCGTTATGGAGTCACTATTCTGCACCAATAGCACCACATTATACGTAGGATGATTCTTAGGTCAAAATAGTCTTATTTTTGAAGCTTCTACCAGTACGAATTTTCCATTCAGAAGAAAGAAGACAGCATACGCTCGAAAGTTACAATGGGAAAAAGAAAGCAAGGAAGTAATTGCCATTGGACGCAGTGCATGGGTGAACTGTTTCTTCGAAGTCATCGAGCCCCAAATTATTATTTGATAGCAGGTTTGAGTTTCCAAATGATCCCTCGCAAATCCTAAGCTTAAATTTTCCAGGGTTTCCAAGAATAACGTCGTTTTCTAATAGAAACTGTCAGAGAGACTACGAACCAACAGATTGTAGGATGTAGCACATCAATTTTGAGATGCCGACGACGGGTACAAGAGAATCAGGCGGATATTGGGTGCTCTAATAGCAGTAAGCTTCATCTCAGTTAATAGCAAATTGAAAAGCAGGGGAAGATTTCAGGAAGCCGTATGGAAGAAAGAAACTTCATTGTGTCAACATAATATGTTCTAGAAGGGCCCCGGTTTATTCAGTTTGGTCAGCTCCTTCCACATTCCGATTATTCCGATGTTCAGGATATTCAATTAGCTGCTAAGAAAGAATAAGTGTTATTTACCGATGTGTACCTTCAGGATCTCGTGGACCTGGAAATTGGCATGGATTTTAAGCCAACAATCGTAAAAACCCAGAACCCTTGTCATCGCGTCTCTCCTTCAGCCCTTCTCTGCAGAAAGATAAAACATTTCAGACGAATAGGAAACAAGATTGTGTTGTGGTGCAGACTGAACCTAGAAAAATTCAAATATATTTCCCAAAATGGAGTATAACTATCATGTAGTCGCCATAATTTAAGGGTTTGTCTTGACGCTAAAGACATTAATTGCATCACCGTTTCTCTAAGACTCTCACACTGTCAGGTATTAAGCCAATTTCCATAAAATTTATGGTATTTTTAGGCTGTACTTGTTTGACATTGCATATCCATATATAACTCCCCACACATCACAAAGACTTATATACAACCTGCAAGTTATCGCTGATAACTGATAATGTGTTATATTTCTTAGCTTTAGTGCTCCACAATGAAGACTAATGTCAATAAAATTTGGGAGAATAAATTCGAAGATTGATAGCATTGGCAATATCGTGAGTACGGATGAATGAATAAAATCCCGTAGGAAAGTTACAACACGTAGAAGTGAAGATATGTAGGTCAGATAATCAGAAAATGATGGTAAGTTATTTCTAAGTGCATGTCATTTCACCTGATAATTTAGAAACTTCCTTACTTGTGTAACATGATGAAATATGAATGAAATAAAGCTACAAGGTCGAGAAAAAAGACACACTTCTTCGAATCGAATAACGGGAGGATATGTGCTGTGATAATCTTACTACCACTTCCTTTCTCCAGCCAAAGATCCGTAGGGCTTACCTCTTTCTCTCGCACATCTTTTTCCCTTCGATTCGTCTCGAGTCAACACTGGACGCAATATTGTTCCTACTACTTTCTTCGTTTGCGGAGGAAACTACACCAAATCCACCCAGACATTACATTCTCTACAACTGATCTTGCTCACTCCTCTCAGCCTCATATGTTCCAGCACACAGTCCTCCAAATGTAAATCAGGTCATTTATTCTTTTCATAAGACGTTATCAGTGTATTTTAAACTAGGAAAAAACTAGTTTCCTCCAGCAGCCGAGTTTTTAAACAGCACGCAACATAAATAAAATAAAGTTGTGTCAAATTACAATTCCAGAACGGTGTAAGCGTGATTCTTATTATGCGCTATGCAGTCGTATAAAAGGTACATAAACACACACTAGTAGTGTCCTTCGATTGGCTCCTACGGTATGCAGTGCCGTCATCCCTGTTCGCATCAGCGTGAGAGTCTGTGAGAAATAAACGTGGAGAGGAAAATGAAATGCTAAATAGTCTTTTATCGACACTCAAAGCCTTTTACTTGAAGGTAGACCTTATGATAAAGACGGTTGTGTGAAATGAATAGCAAAGCAATACAGAAAGCTAAGTTAATATCTTTGATTTCCTCGAAGGTAATAAATAAGACGTAGAGGTTTGGGTACATCAGGTGTGTTCGCGTAGTTTAATGCACTAGATTACTTGAGAAAATGATCCCCGGGTCTTCCAATTTACGGAGAAAGTAAGACAAGTACGAAGACGAAAGGGGGTTCAGGAGTTCTCGCTCCGTCTATACAAATTTGAACGGGAAAGGACGTCTCATGCACACGCTATCTATTAAGCGCTGATTGATAGGAGGAATACTGTACCCTTAAAACCGCAGTGAAAAATTTAATCAGTTTTAGTATCCATGAATTGCTTGGATTAAGTGGTTCATATCGCGTGAAAATAGAGCAGCGGAGAAATAAAAAGAAGTGAAGTCATTTGATAGTGGAAAATAAATGGCTCTTTCAGTTTTAGATGTGTGAAAATTAAGAACTTTTTCGTATTGGTTGGCAGTAAATTTTTTTGAATGGTTTAGGTATCGCTGAACTACAACAGACTCATAAAGTAAAACTTCTAAATGAGTCGAGCACTCGCATATCACTTTCTTAGACATTTTGTCTCGTAACTACTTCTTAGAACCTCTAAATCTCCTGTTTTATTGTTCCTTCGTTACATTTGACTACCCGTGTGCACCATGTCGACACATACATTCGTTCACAAAGTAGATACATTCCCAGAAATCTAGAAGACGACTCCCATAACCCAACATTCTCGTTCTTCATGTGAATTGAGCAACTTTCACCATGCCGATTCTGAGCACACACACAAACACAATAGAATACCGTAGTGCTCATCTTGCAACTTGTAATGTAGCTCATGTAGGACGCCAAACTTTAATTGCATTTCTTCGTCCTATTCTAGAATTAACATTTTACTCTACTGGAGGGTAAAGGTATGCATTTTAGGAATTTCCACTGCAGTATGGAAGCCTTACGAGAGAGAGGAAAAAGTAAAATCTGTTAACCAAACGCAACTCGTATAACAAATCAGACGAAAGATAATTTAAGATTCAGGAAGACTGTTCTGAGTGAGTAACACAATAAAAACTAAGAAATTTAGGGACACTCGAAAGGCGTGAATAGAATATTTGTTTACATGAATAGAACTTGTGTTGTTTATACTTCTACAGAGAGAGAGATGCTTCAAGAGACTTGGTAATGTGTATAAATATAAAGTGTATGTGTTGAGAAGTGACGGAGACAAGAGGCAATCTGACCTTCCGAGTGAATTACTGGGAAGGGGTTCTCTCGGGTGAAAGTATGACTGGAATATGAAAAATGACAGAGAAAGAATGAATTAAGGGCACAAGGGAAAATGATGAAACTGACGGAGGCTGCTGATTAGAAGGAGAAAGTATTATGTGTATGTTTAAAAGGACGGGAAAATCAATAGAAATTGGGTGAGATTATTGTTAGAGGACCATGGGATTATAATGTTAGAGGAAATTAAATTATGAACTTATTAAAAGGAAAATGGAAGAAGGCGTCAGGGGCTGGGAGAAAAACGCAATTAGGAGCTTCGATAGAACGTGTGTAGAATTTTGTAATCTTCTTTTGGTGTCCATTGTCTGCATAAACGCCCAACGCTCCCTTCTCACTTTCTCCTCGGCGTCTTCTTCTGATTAACTCCTACGTGCCTTACCACTCGCTCCTATCTGATCTCTTATTAACGACTGATTACCTCTCCTCATACACATCGTTATCGGGCCAAAAATTGTCCCCAAATTGCACCACTCACTTTTCCACCCTTTATGAACTGACAGACGAATCTCCTAAAAAATGGCCTTCACACACACACACACACACACATACACACATATGTAGGGATCACGTCTCAAGGACTCGAGGAATACATCTCTACTCTGTATCCCTTTAGCATAAAAGAGGACGTGAGAAAGAATAAAATACTCCGACGGGGTTGTAAGAAGTGAAAGACCGACTGCTGGTTACTTTCACTGGTGGTAGCTTTCACCTAATCCGTAGAGGATTTTAATTCCAACTGAAAGTTCATATTCCGGTCCGTTTAGTAGGACGGAAGCTGGGAACAGTAAAATGCACAGTGGCAGTGGGAGAATAGAAGGCGATAGAAGAAAAGAAAACACCAGTAGAAAGGTTTGTTTCAGCCCGGACATCCGGACAGACTTGTGCCTAAAGGTTTCCTTATCAGAGCTCCTTCCATACACTTTCTCTTGCCGAGCAGAGAGTTGGTAATAGCGGGTAGCAGCAGCATATAAATGAGCCCGAGCTCATTGCAACCACAGTTTATCATGCATAATCCTCCCCGCACAAAGTATATCTTGAGAAAGTTGTTCCGAGATTATTTAAGATTTTTGCGATACTAAATTCCTTTTTGCACAAGACAAAGGGGGGAATCGTGTTGGACGGAGGACTATCAACTATTCCCTCGAGGAACAGAGATGGGCACTTCCAGAGATTTGGTTCCCCACCCCGGGGGGGCGGGGGCCTAAACTCAGCTTGCACCCCCCCCGAAGACCCCCCGGGGTGGTAAAATATTCAAACCCCCCCGTAACTCCCCCTCCCCCCGTGTTTCCCCCGAACACCCGTACCCCCCGATCAACAAATTTTTACCGTATTTGTGAAAATATATAGTG